>PVLD010007299.1:0-10425 GCA_004027595.1 Dinomys branickii | reverse complement strand
GATGCATGAAGGAGAATTTTTTTTAAATGAAGACAGACTGAAATGCCCAATAGAACTTATCTCACTCCCCATGCTAACAAGAAATTTCCTTTAATGTTCGCCTCCAAGGAACCCTTCGTTGTTAGCTATAACTGAATACAGTGTAGTCATAATGTGGATAACACATGTGCAATTGTAGCTTAAATAAATTCATACTTTTTAAATTCAAATTATGTCATATATGTTATAGTATTTCATGGGAAGGTCAAGATTGCAAATATATTCTGAAGTTATCTTTTATTATGGTACATACCAATCTGAATATACTTTTGGTATGTTCCCTCATATCTCTCTGTGTCTCTGTGTCTCTGTGTCTCTCTGTCTCTTTCTCTGTCCCTCTCTCTCCTTTTTTTCTTGGTAATGGTGATTGAGCCCTGGCTTTTCATAATAAGCTACACCCCCAGCCTTTCTTCATTTGAATTTATTTCTTAATTTTGAGGCAAATTTTTACTGAGGCACTAACTTGCTTGGGTTGTCTTCAAAATTTTGCTCCTCCTGCCTCAGATTCCCAGACTATGAGGACTACAGGAATCCACCAACATGCCTACGTTCAGTGTGTATTTGATTAAATATAAATTTGTTGTCAATGCTGACAAATTATTTGTCACATGAAAGCATACTTAGGACAATTTCTACTTAAAAGTTGTCTCCTACATTATCACCTTTATTATTTAATATTGAAATATGTGGTATAGGGTAATTGAACAATCAGCCTGCTTCATAACTTAAGGAAGCACAGAGCACACATACTCATGTATACTGAGAAAGAGAATAGATAAACTCCTAAAAATGAGGGCTTCTCCATCAAGACAGACAACGAATAAGGCTGGCGAATTTCGCAGGTTTTGGCTAACTCACCAGGAGTGCGGATTCACAGGAGTGTTTCCGGCTAACTCAATGGGATCTAAAACATGTCTCTAAGATTGGCCTGTTTCTATGGCAAATACAGTAGTTGAATGCTGATCAAAATGCAGAATTCTTGCTCCCACTTCTCCATTTTTCTATACAGAAGCATGGATCTTTAATCTTTCAATATTAAACTGCAAATCTTTAAATTTCTTTACTTTTTTATATGTAACTGATGATTTTGAATAAGAACAAACATGATTTCCTGTCCAGTTCTCTGATGCACTACCAGTTCAAAAAATGTCTCTACTCTCCCCACATTGCTCTCTCCAAATTTGAAAGCTACAAACTGATCAAGTACTTTAAAAGACAACCATTGCTTTAATAACTCAAAAGAGCATCCTCTACACAAATAGTTCCTGAAAGAGTGACTTTGCATTTAATCATTTTTCCCATTAAGTGGAAGAGAACAGAAAACCCCCCTAACTGAATTGGTCATTTTGAATTTAAACTCGTAATTGTCACAGATTACTTGGAATGTGTCACAGGCACTAAAAGGAGGAAAAATAATTTAAAATATCTTAACAAGAGAAGATGCTTAAGGAACCCCTACAGGATTGAACGGAATATAAAATATTATACAAGAAAAAGTAAGAGAGAGTAGCGGGAAGATCCCATTGATATGTCAGTTCACCACGCAGACATAGTCATAAGGGTAAAAGGTATGAAAGTCATCTAGGAAGGGTTTCGATGGAACTTCTGCTTTGGTCTGAGGTGTGCTAAAAATCATGGTAAGACCAAAAAATAATAATAATCAGCAAAATGAAATCACTCCCACTTACCAATTTAGAAGGTGGAGAGGGCAGATCTGGAAGTATTAATTGATCTTAGGAATAGCTGCAGATTTAAAAGGAGCAAAAAGATATAATCCATGATTTTAATATCAAATCTTTTAAGCAAACTAAATGAGGGGTTTTTCTTTAAAACATTATGCAATCATTTACACACATTTAAAATGTAATTAATGATTTAAATAAAAATGAAGAAGACAAATCCCTTACTTTAGGAGTCTGGCCGAGACCTTGTTTATCAAAGGTATATATAATAGATGAATAAATTGCATTCAGTGATTGTGTAACTTACAGCAAGTTGCTTAGCATCTTTGTATTTATCATTTCTAAATTGAGGTCATTTGCTTTGTACTTGTGAAGGTTTAGTTCTTGTCACCAGCCATCATTAACTTACATTTTCTATGATTTTCTCTTCTTTTTCTGAAAACCCCTCTCACCTTATTTTCCAGATTAGACTTGGCTAACTAGATATTTTTGTTAGTTTTTGATGATAAAGATGTAGAAAGGCCTCTTTTTCTCTGGCTGCAGTAACAACTAGAAAAAAATCAAAGAGCAAAAAATCAAAAATCAACGATATCATGGGTTATCACGAAGGCTTATACATAAACCAAGGGAAATACCTATTTTACCCCCTAAAATTTGATTTAATTACCACATTTTGACAATACTATGAAACTGACACTTGGCAGTTTTGTTAGTTCTCAGTAGACCAAGTGAGTTGGATGTCACATTATTGCAATGGAATCCTGAATATGTGCACGTCAGGAGCCTTCATCTACATGTTGGCTGCAGGGAGGATCTATTCCTTTCATGTGCAGTAGAACTGGAGCAATAATCATATTTTTCCCAAATATATTAATGTTCAACCCCAGGGTTGCAAAATTAGAACCACTTAGGAATGGTAAATGCAAACTAGGCTATTACTATACCCCAAAATTTATTTAAATCTGTTCAAATTTCAGGTGTGGCCTAATCCACAGAGAGCCCACCAAAAGAAGAGATAGGTTCTTTTCTCTTGAGCTATGGCACATCCTCACTACCAAATACTGTACTCATATTGTAAATGTTTTATCTTCTATGTTTACCCAAAAGTATATGTATGTACTCCGCAAGTTTATTTCTTGGGTTTTAGAGTTAGGAATGTTCTGCCCCCAAATAACATGTATTTTGTACAGATAACTACAATTTTATGCAATATTTGGAAGATTTACACAGGTGACTTGTACATCAGGATTTCAAGAGAGTATGATATGTTGATTTTACAAGAGGATCTTTGTCACTTTGAAAAGCAACTTTCATCTTGCTACTAGACAATGTTAGTTTTATTGCTTGATGTGTGACCTTTAACTTACACTGTGATCTGAACTGCTCCATGAGGAACTGAATGTTTTCTGAATCACTATGGACTTGTAAGTTGAAAGTCTTATATACGAGAAAAGATGTGAGCATGTCCAATCACAAGGTAAATGGTGTCAGGAAGTGTCTCAAACATCCTTAAAGTGCTCATGAACAAAGTTACCATTGTGATTGTGGTGGAAGTTAATTTTGGGCTAAGGGACATGAACTCCCATTCAAAAATCTTGATCTGGTTCTAGGCAATCTTGCGGATCTTAGTGGTTATCTATTACTGTGAAATTTAGCCACTACAAAGCTTAGTGGCTGAAACCTATCACAATGATGGAAATCAATGCAGAGATTCCTTAAAAAGCTAAATATAGATATTCCATTTAATCCAGTTATTTTCCTACTAGATATCTTCATGAAAGAGTCAAAGCATTGTACCACAATCATAATAGCCAAGTCCTAGCAGTGGTATATCTGTCTATATGTCTATCACATGAGTAATAAAAGAAATGTAGTATTTGTAGGTACAGTAGGATAAAGGTGAATCATTTGAAGCAAAATGAGTGCACCTTAAATACATAAATGTTAAGTACAATAAATCAGATACAAAAGCTAAAATATCATGTAGTTTCTCAGGTGAGAAACCAAAGTATAAATGAATTAATGAACAAAGTAAAACATAAACCATAGGGGACAGGGAAATAGATCTTTCTAATAATTGGAAAGGAGACCAAGAGATGCTGAGGCAAATTGAGAGGAGATGAAGGTGTTTAAAGAATTAACTTCTGTTATGTAATGTACCAACTACCTACAATGGAGTGTCCCCATTGTAAAAAAAGTGGCTAATAAAATAGTCATTATTTACTGTGATTAAACAGATTAAAATACATTTCTTGTCACTTAAGTTAAACTGAATAATATGTTTATTTCTCCGTTGAATCTTCAGTGAGCTGAATCTCCAAATGATGGCAAGAATGTCAAAGATGACCTCATTTACAGGTCTAACAGTTGGCAAGGGGTTAATTGTGTGAAAGAGGCAAATGAGCCACATGTCACTCTTTTCAATCATCAGTTTCACATTTCTGTGGCACAGTGTCTGTCACCTTACAGTTTAAATGAGGATAGCTTTATTCTGTCTTCAAAGAGTTGAGTCCATGTTTGGTTTTCTCTAAGTCAGAAGAAGCATGGTGGAAGGGCATGGCAGAAGAAAGATGCTCAATCTATGGTAGCCAGGAAAGAGAGAGAAAGAAGGCAAGAGCTGAGGGTCTGAATGCACCTTTCCAGGTCACTCCCACCCCAAGCCCCAGTAACTGACTTCACTCACCATGTCTGAACTCCAAATATAAATTCAGCTAGGGTGTCCTTAATCATGCAACATACTGATAAGCATATCACCCATGACCCAACCATCTTCCAAAATCCCCACCTCTAAACACATGAGACTTTTGAAGGATCTTCTAGCTCTGTCATAGTATGCTCTGACCTTGAAAGTCCCACATCCATCTAATTATGCAACACTAGCATAGTCCATCTCTAAAGTTGTGCAATTCTTAACAGTTCCAATATCGCTGAAAAGTCCAAGCCCAAATTCTCCCTCGAGGTGTAAGATAGACTCTTACCTGTGAGTCCCTATAAAAGTCAGACTGAATGCCAACTTCTTTCAGCATACAATGGAGTGGGGTAACATTTCCACTGCAGAAAGGGAGAAGCAGAGGACTAGAAAGAGAAATAGAAGAAATACGACCAAAGCAGTGCTGAAAACAGGCAGGGAAGCATTAAGTCCAGTAGCTTCATGTGCAGAATTCAGGGCCCACTGTGATAAGATGTGAGATCTGGAGTGGCTTGGGCATCCACATATCTATGACTGTGAGGGTTGCAGCCCTTAGGCGCTCACTTTTCTGGTGGCTCCCCTCACTTCCTATGGCTTTTCTCAGCAGATACTCCACGTTTCCAGCAATCTCCAACTCTCTGGGGTCTTCACTGAATTTTGGGTTTCATTCGAGACCAGGACCCTGTCACACATTTTTTCCCTATCTCACAGGCCTTCTGAAATCTCGATGGAGCCTTACAGGACACAGTAAGTTTTGCATACTGTTCATTCTAAGGGTGGCCTGACCTCCTTTATAAGTGGTAAACATATTCCAAAACTAGAAAATGAGAAGTCCACAAATTGGAAACATTCTAGTGGCCTAAGTCAGTAACAGACTGACCCAAACTGATGAAAAAGAAAAGTAGATTCCACCTCACATGATGAATTTAAAGTCACATTTCAAAGGAACATTCATATCATATCAGACGAATTCTCAGCCATTGTTTCAATTAGCCATGATTTTTAAATTTTAATTTACAGCAGTGCTCAATCTGACAATCTAATCTTCTAGTACAGAAATACTCACTAGAGGAAAATGTTAGAAACTGATGCCAAGTTCATTACAATGAATCAGTTTCATAAAGTATGGGCAATAGATTAGTTTTTCATGGAGCAGACAATCACTCTAGATTGGATTTGCCATAGTGACCAAAAGCTACATCCTTTAAAAAAAAAAAAAACCAGGATTTAACCCAGAGGCATTACACTGATTTATATTCCATCCTTTCTTTATTGTTTTTATTTTTAGACAAATTGCTGCCAAGTCACAATCTTTTTCATGCTACCCGTAAAATTGTGATCCTCTTGCCTCAGCCTCCCAGAGTGCTACTATTATAGTTGTACACAAGTACATTGTGCTATAGCTATACTTCTGAATCTTCGTATGAAATGCTCCTGGCCTAAAAACTTATTTTAGAGAAAATAAGCGTCAGGAAAAGGCTTATGATCAAGGATTTATTAGCTTTATTTATTAGCTTTATTAGCATGTATTTTCCATTGTTAGAATAGTTGAAACTTTAATTTCTTTGCAAACTTGAGGACTTCTTGTCAGTAGCCACATACTGTTGGATCTTAGCACAATGCTTTAAAGGTAAATACTTTAAAATTATCTGAAATATTATAAGTTTTACAGGAATGTTTTAGAGAAATGATCATTGCAGTATTTTGGGATGGATCTAAAATGGTGTAGTGTCTCCAATGAAAGATCATCAGAAGTTCTTTTGTGAATGAAGTTTTCATTAAGAAGATGGAAAACGCTGCTATTCCTTTTCTTCCCCAGCTACGACAGCACCTGTTCAAAGGCTGTAGACATGACGATTTGTGAATGAAGTTTTCATTAAGAAGATGGAAAATGCTGCTATTCTTTTTCTTCCCCAGCTATGACAGCACCTGTTCAAAGGCTGTAGACATGACGAGTGCGATAACAGGGAAGTAAACTAGAAACTTGTTCAATGATGCAATGTCCTGCACATAAGTAGCTACTGTCACCAGTGGAAATGCAACCTATGAATAACAGAAACCAATGAATGAGGCTGCCTACATATATACTATAAAGTACTAACCAGGTATCTGCTGAAAGATGGACCATCATTTCATCAAAGAGAAGACAATGAATGATTTCTTATAGAGGGACACTGTGGTGCTTCCCATCTGAAATATAGATTGTGCCCAATTTCTGTCTGATTTTCATGCTTCTACAGTGCCTTAAAATATTTTTTTAAAATCTTTTCCTTAACTGCATCATTATTATGTTCAGACTGATTAGCAGGGCCAACCTGTTCTTAATGGTTACCAGCTCCTACATGAGTGTAACTAATTCACTGCCCACTTATTAAGAGTGCAGGTTATGTTTATCTACCACATTATATATAATGTAGTTAGATATAGCAAAACATATTTGTTCAGTCCATTAATTTTAGAAACTATTTAAAGAAAAGTCATGTGTGTGTGTGTGTGTGTGTGTGTGTGTGTGTGCAGAGCACTTTAAAATTCAAGATGCACCTATCAGTAAATGAGAGGAAATGTTATAAAAAAAGTTGCTTTAAATTTTCAGTGGATTAAAATATTATCTTACATCTCACTCCTACACAATGTGTAACATAGATGGCCAGAGAAGTACTGCTCAGAAACTCAGAAACTGAGTTTCTGCTCAGAAACTCAGAAAAATCTACCTTGTAATTTGAATCTATAGTCACGAGAACAGAGGAAGAAAATGACATGATATTGCTTGCTTTTATTGAGAAGTGACTTTTTTATTTGACCAGAGCAAATCTAATGGTAATGAAAAGCAAAACTTCATGAAAAGAGCAAGGAATAGGAATAGAAAGAAATAATAGAAATAGAAGTAGAAATAGAAATAGAAGAAATAGAAATACAAATAGATAGATGCTAGACAGTTAACAAGCAGTAAGACCATTGAAGAATTTACAGGCCATGATGAAGACATCAGAAATTTCTTGAGATAAAAATAGTGTCCAATGCAAAATTTGAAGTAAAGGTATGATAGTTTAATTCATTTATTTTAAAAACTCAATTACTGGGATGTGCTCTAATATTTTCATATACGCTTGTATTGCACATTGCTGTCAAGTTAAATGTACTTCTCTGCTCACTTATTATTTATTGATAGTAAAATTGTTCAAAATCTTTCCTTCTAGCTTTTGAAATGGATACTACATTATTGTTTGCTGTAGTTACTGTGCAGTAACCCAACAACTTTCTTGCTCCACAATATGAAAGTCAGTAACACTTGATCACCCTTTCTCCACCCCTGTCTCCAGTCTGCACTCATAGAAGCCTCTGGTGCAGCCATTTTCTTCTCAGCTTACATAAGACCAATGTTTCTCATCACTTCTTTTTAAGATTCCTCACATGGGTGGATTCCTGAGGGCTTTTTGTGCCTGTCCTAGTGCACTGACCCCAGTGTTAATGAGTTCCATCACGTTTGCAAAGGATGGGATTTCGCTTCTTTTACAAATGAATACTATGCCATCGTATATCTGTATAATATCTCCCTATTTATTCACGCGTTGGACACTTCAGCAGTTTTCATTTCTTCACTATCGTCAATACGGCTACAAAGAGCTCAGCAATGTACATGTATGTGATATAGTGATTCCAGTTTCTTTGAATTGATCTCCAATACTGAGATTGTTGGAACACAGAAGTTACATTTTCAATTTCTTTGAGAAACTTCCCAACACTTTTCCATAATGGAAATGTGAATCTACAGACACATCCACAGCAGGCAAGACTTCCTTTTCTCCTTGCCCTCACCAGCACTTTTTATTATTTAGACTTTTTAAATAATAGCCATTTTCAATGCATGAGGTGACAGTCTCATTGTGGCTTCCATCTGCATGAGGAGTAATGATATTGCTGCATTTTGCATGTATTTATTGGCCATTTTCAATCATCTTTTCAGAAGTTTCTCTTCAGATCTCATGCTCATTTCTTCATTGTGTCATCTATTTTCTGCTATTGAATTTTCAGAGTTACTTAGAGATTCTAAATGCAGACCCATGTCGGGTTGCACAGTTTGCATTAAAAGGATCACTCCTCACTGTGAAAAATAGTTTTAAAATGCTATCAAATAGAGGGACAAGTTAGAGCTAATATGACAGATAAGGGAAGGTAATATGGTAATTTGGTCCACAGGAATCACACAGATCTTGTTGAACTTCAGGTTCTGCTCTAGAAAGTCTGAATAAAAACGTGAAACTGCATTTCTAATAAGCTTCTGAGGAAAGCAAATGCCACACAGCTTTGACAACAGTTTCAGTAACACAGACATAAGCATGTGAATTTATAAATAGTGTATGAATTTCAACTGCATATATTCTAGTACAGGATTATTTTAGAAATTCTTCCATTAAAGAATTTTTTTTCAAGTTCACTCAGTAAGCAAAATAATGGTAGTTCTTGGAGTTTGTTAAAATTTCACTGCTTCACCAGTATATAACTTGATGAAGCTTTATGAGTATTTCATGTGTATTGATGTAAAATTATTCTTTTTCATATATAATTATTCACCCTTTTCTTTGCAACTTTGCACTGTCCTTTGGTTTTAAGTGTTATGTGTACAAAACTTACTGCTGGCTAGAATTTCTTTCCCCTTTTTGTTTTATTCTGTTTCACTCTTTGTTTATATTTTCATTTTATGTAACCAACAATTATTAAAATGAAGAATACATGAAAACTCATTGACACAATATTTCATATGTACATATAAAAATCTCAATTGTGTTAACTTTCTTAAAGATTATTAATTTGAGTTGCTTAATGTATATAGTTCATTTTTAAATATATTTATTCTGCAATTTACTTGTTTGAAAACTTTCCAATTTAGTTTTTAGCTTTCATGGCCATAGCTATCTCATTGAAAACTACAAATGTACAATGTTTCCATGGCAAAGTTGCTTACATTAAAAGAGTTACAGATGTTGTCATGCTAATTGCTACTCAGTTATATAGTCTGACAACTTCTAAACAACTAATGAAATTCTTCCCTGAATCTGGTTCATGTTGTAAAGCTATAGTTAATGTTTATAGCTGTTTTAAATTCTTTCTGACTTAAATAAATATACATTTTAGATAATCTATTTGTGTGAGATATTTTAAGATTAATCTACTTTTAGGTACTAATTCAAGATTTCTTATGCAATTAAGGAGTAATATAATGAAAATGATAAAGCAATGTTTCAACACTGCATAATTTTGTACTTCTTCATCTCTCTCAATGCTTTGTCTGTTTATCATCATGATTTTGAGGACTTGAACACAACATAATACAATGATGTAACAATATAAAATTACACAATGTAAACTTAATATATTGACTTTTTAATGTTATTTTTGTCATGTTCAGATTTAACTTCATGTCTTTAATATTACAAACAGATAACGCACATTTTCTAATATTTGTATTATCTGAAATTCTTAAAATCTACTAGTTCATTTTTGCAGTTCACTATTTATTCATATATGTTGATGCCTGAAGATAAGAACATTTTCAGTAGTTTTGATTTTTTTATAGAAACACTTTTGATTCAAGATTCCATAACCGGCACAGTAGTACAAGAAAGAGAGAAATCCATTTCCTAGGTAATAGATGGTAAGTATGGAAAGAAATTGAGTGAGAAAAGGTACACGAAAAATTTTGAGAGACAGAAAATATCTGTACCTTGATGATTTTCCAACTGCAGACATTGAAAAGATTAACCAGACCCCACTGAACTTACTTCCGTAAGGCTTTGTTTAAAGTCCAAGGATGTCTTAAAATCAGCGATACATGTGCAGGCAACGTATTATATCACTGGTGTAAGAACCCGAGGGTGGGAATATAAACTAAAAGTCATGAAGGAAATCTGTTCAAAAACAGAGAACGGATGGGACGAAGGAAAGGAGAAAAGAAAAAGACAAAAATGTATGTATGTATGTATAGAGGAATATATATGAATATACATATGTGCAGGA
>PVLD010007298.1:0-92705 GCA_004027595.1 Dinomys branickii | reverse complement strand
CGAGATGAAAACAATGATGGAAGAAATGCTCCATCTACACAGACGAGAAATAGACAAAATTCTAGAAGAAAATAGGAAACTAATAGAATCCTTACAAGAGCAATTCAGGAATGAATTACCAATAATGAAACAGGCCCAAAGAGAATTCCAGGATTTGAAAACTAACGCTGAAAGCATGAAAAACCGTTTAAATGAAAACAGAACAAACAGTACCTGAGGCGAGCCATGCGAACCAGCAGCTTCGGTCCAGAGAACACCAAGAGAGGAGACAATCCAAGCAATGGGTTGCAAGGCAAAAAGGGTGTCCCATGACACCAATGTGCCAAATGTAAAAAAAATGCCATGGATGTTGAGCAGCTCCTTTCCTCCCATATGGAGAGACGGATCCACCTGACAGCTTTCTGTTTCTTATCTTTATTTCTCTATCCTTTCACTGTCCTCCCCTCCTCCCCCTGCCCCTGAACTTCAAGAGTTGTGTGGGCCATGGCAGAGACTGGAGTGAAGTATTTCAAGCCCTAAAAGAAAACAACCTCCAATCCAGATTGATGTACCTTGTAAAACTATTTTCAAAATTGATGGAGAAATAAGATGTCTCCACGACAAAGAACACCTAAGAAAATTCATGACCACCAAACCAGCACTCAAAAATGTTTTGAAGGACATTCTAGAAAGAGATAACAAGGAATAAAAGTCCATGAACTCCAGCAGAAGGAATCCACCAGGTAAGGCAGGCAATTAAACAGAGGAGAAAAACGGGAGTCAACAACAGCAAAATAACATGGCAAAGCTAACACAATACATATCAGTTAAAAGTATCAATGCAAATGGTCTTAATTCACCAACTGACTGGCAAAAATAAACTGCATAAAGGGTCAAGAAGCACAATCTAACAATATGTTGCGTGTAAGAAACACATTTAACTCAAGAAGAAATTCATAGATTTAAAGTAAAAGAATGGAAAACAATATACTCTGTGGAACAGAAACCCACAAAAAAGCACGTTAGGTATTCTAGTTGAAAATAAATAAAGTAGATTTCAAGCCAAGCCTGATTAAGAGAAATAAAGAAGGTCACTACACACTACATTCTTGTGCAAGGAAAAATCCAAGAGGAAGACATAACAATCATAAATATATGCAACAAACTCCAGTGTACGCAACCATATAAAACAAATATTAACAGACATGAAAAAATCCAATATGCACTAATACATTGAAGGATATCAATACCCCACAGTCACAAATAGATCAACCAGATAAAAAATCAATAATGAAACAGAACTGAACAAAACTTTTAAATAAATGGACTTAGTAGATGTCTACAGAGTGTACCACCCACAACATCAGAATAGACATTCTTTTCAGGTGCATATGGGACCTTCTCCAAAATAGACCATATACTAGCTCACAGACCATGCTCAAGTAAGTGTAAAGGAATTGAATTCATCCAATGCATATATTAGACCATAGTGCAGTGAAATTGGAAATTAATGGCAAAGGAAACCACAAGGAATTCATAAATACATGGAAATTAAATAATACCCTCCTGAACAACCAATCGGTCAGAGATGAAATTAAAGAAGAAATTAGGGAGTTTCTACAATTAAATGATAATGACAATACAACACACCAAAGTTTATGGGACACAATAAAAGCAGGCTTATGAGGGAAATTTATAGCTGTGAATATCCACCTCAGGAACAGAGTGAGTTCAAACAGACAACTTAATGTTGACCCTTACAGATGAGCAAGCCAAGTCCAAAACTTGTATGAGGCAGGAAATTATAAAGAGTAGAGTGGAAATTAATGCACTGGAGACTAAGAAAACGACACAAAGAGTAGATAGTCGAGGAGCTGGCCCTCTGAAAGATTAAATAACACTGATAACCCCCGAGCCGTCTCCTCAGGAAAGGAGAGGCAGGGCCCCGCAGCTAGGGGAGAGAAGGGTGAGACCACGACCTGCCCTGCGGAGATCCCGAAGGTGATCTGTACCTACTCTGAGAAGTTGTATTCAAGAAGACGGACAATGTAGAAGAAATGGACAGAGTCCTAGATACATATGAGTTACCAAAGCTGAATCAAGAAGATATAAAAATCCTAAATAAAGCAATATCAATGAAATCAAAGATGTAATTAAAAACCTACCAACAAAGAAAAGCCCAGGCCCTGACAGATTCATAGCTGAATTTTACAAGACATTTAGAGAAGACCTAATACCACTACTTCTCAAATTCTTTAACGAAATTGAAAAGGAAGCAATACTCCCATATTCATTCCTAGAAGCCAGCATTATGCTAATAACAAAACTAGAGAAGGACTCAACTAAGGAAGAGAACTACAGGCCAATCTCCCTAATGAACATAGATGTAAAAATCCTCGATAAGATACTGTCAAACAGAGTGCAGCAAACCATGAAGAAGATTATACACCATGAGCAAGTGGGACTGAGCCCAGAGATGCAAGGATGGTTCAGTATACACAAATCAGTAAGTGAAATACACCATATTAACAGAGCCAAGGACAAAAACCATATGATCATCTTAATGAATGTAGAAAAGCTTTTGACAAAGTCCAGTACCACTTCATGACAAAAACCCTACAGAAAATTGGAATAGATTGTCTTTATTTCAATCTGATAAAAGCCATTTATGACAAGCCAACAGCCAACATCATACTAAAGGGACAAAAATGAAAACTTTCACTTTAAAGTCAGGAACAAGAGCCAGGCGTGGTGGCACACACCTGTAATCCCAGCACTCAGTAGGCTGAGGCAGTAGGATTACAGCAAGTTTGAGACCAGCCTGGGATACAAAGTGAGCTTAAAGTCAGCCTGAACTATATAGTGAGACCCTATCTCCAAAGAAACAAACAAAAAGAACCAAAACCAAAAAAACTGCCCCCCCCAACAGAAACAAGACAAGGCTGTCCACTGTCTCCGGTCTTATTTAATATGGTTCTGGAAACTTTAGCCAGAGCATTTAGACAAGAGAAAGAAATAAAAGGAATAAGGGTAGGAAAGGAGCCAGGCGTGGTGGCGCACGCCTGTAATCCCAGCACTCGGGAGGCTGAGGCAGGAGGATTGTTGCAGTTTGAGACCAGCCTGGGCTGCAAAGTGAGCTCAAGGCCAGCCTGAACTGTATAGTGAGGCTCTGTCTCACAAAGACAAAAAAAAGAAAAAAAAAGGAAGGATAGGAAAGGAAGAAATTAAAGTAACATATTCATGGATGACATGATACTCTACGTAGAAGACCCAAAAAACTCCACCAAAAGACTTCTAGATTCAATAAGCAAACTCAGTAGCTTAGTTGGATACAAAGTGAACACTCAAAAATCAGTCACCTTCCTGTACACCAGTAACAAACTCACTGATAGAGAAATCAGGGAAACAACACCTTTCATAATAGCATCCAAAAAAAAATCAAATACCTAGGAATCAATCTAATAAATGTGGAGGACCACCTGGACATCTCTCCTTCAAAGAAGATCAATTATCTCCATTTTAGCTAAACCTGGCCCTATTTCCATGTACTGATGTGTACAGAGCTGGCTAGGACTTTTCCTTACCCTTCAGTTAGCTTTAAGCACTGCAAATCAGGCCAGCTGAGGTCAAATTCAAACACTTACTAGTCTTTAAAGCAAAGAGGATAGGGCAGTGCCCACCCCATAGCTCCCAAAGAAAACGTGTGTGAGCCGGGTGGGATGGAGAGCGGCACTCTATGCTGTTGGCTGGGATTGAGCCTCAAGATAAGAGGCTATGACTTCCCAGGGCATAAAAGAATACACATCAGAGCTGAAGCACTGACCCCAAAGCATCATATACTTCCTCAACTGTGTTATGCAGATTACTCTTTCTGCATATCCTTCTCTCTGCACATTGCAAAGGTGATTTCAGGCCTCCTACCTAGCCCAGCTCACAGCACTCACATACTTCCCACCATTCTCACAGTCACTCATCTTCAAGCCACTCCCTTCTGTAAGAGAGAGAATTAATAAATTTGTGTTTTAGTCCTGGGTCAGGGCCTTAGTTCCAGCTAGCCATCATTGTAACTGGACTTAAGACCCCCTTCTCTCCCCATAACTACAAATATATCTTGGTGTCTTATTTCTCACTATGGGCCACACTGAAAGTGGTAGATTGGAATTAACTCACCAGAATTTCAATAACTTTTCTATGAGATTACAAATATAAACTTCCGGGGCTGAGATGAGGCCGTGGAAGGGCTCTCTATAATGAAGGAAGGAAAAGACCTCTACATTAAAAACTATAATACTCTGAAAAAGGAAATTGAAGAGGATGTCAGAAAATGGAAAACATCCCTTTCTCTTGGGTAGGAAGAACCAATATAGTGAAAATTTCCATACTTCTGAAATTCTTATATATAGGCTGAGTGTGGTGGGGGATGCCTATAATCCTAGTACTCTAGAGGCAGAGGCAGGAGGAGTGCTGTGAGTTTGAGGTGAGCTTAGGCTACATAGTGAGTTGAAGTCCAGCCTGGGCTATATAGCGAGACCCTGTCTCAAAAAACCAAACCAAACCAAACCAAACCAAACCATACCAAACCAAAGCAAACCAAAACAAAACAAAAAAAATTTATTCAGATTTAAAGCAATCCTGATCAAAACTTCAATAGCAAATCTCACAGAATTAGAGAAAACAATCCTAAAATTCATTTTGAACCAGAGGAGACCTTGAATGGTGAAACAGTTCTGGGCAACAAAGGAAACAAGGGGGCATCAAAATCCCTGATTGGAAGCTATACTGCAAAGCTACTGTAATCAAAACAAAACAAAACGAAAGTGCATGGTACTAGCTAAACACAGACCCAAGGATCAACAGAACAGATTAGAAAATGCAGAGACAACTACACACACCCTCCACCACCTTTTCTTTGATGAACACGCTCATTGGAAGAAAGACAGCCTCTTAATAAATGGCGCTGGAAAAACTGGCTTTCTACATGCCAGAGACTAATACTAGAGGCATGGCTGTCACCATGCACTAAATTAAAATCAAAATGGATCAAAGATATAAATATTAAGATAGAAACACTAAATCTGCTGGAAGATAGAATAGGTAGAACTCTTGAAGACATTAGTGTAGGCAAAGACTTTATGATAGAAACCCTCATCACACAGGAAATATTACAAAGAACCAACAAATTAGATCTCATCTTATTAAAAAGCTTTTGCACAACAAAAGAAATCATCAACCGAGTGAAGAGACAACCCACAGAGTGGGAAAAAATTTTAGCCAATTGTTCCTCAGATGAAGGACTAATATCTAGAACACATAAAGAACTGAAAAAAAATCAGACCCCCCAAATTTAAAGATCCAATCCAAAAACGGGCATTTGAGATGAAAACACACTTCTGAGATGAAGACATACAAACAGCAAGTAAATATATTTAAAAAAGTAAAATATCACTGGTCATTTGAGACATGCAAATTAAAACACTGCTGAGATTCCATCTCACTCCAGAAAGAATGGCTGTCATCAAGAAATCGATCAGTAACAAATGCTGGCGCGCTGTGGGAGAAAGGAACCCTTCTCTGCAGTTGGTGGGAGTGCAGACTGGTGCGCCCGCTGTGGAAATCAGTGTGGAGAGTCCTCAGATGCTAGGACTAGAGGTCCCATTGGACTCAGCTATTACTCCCTTTCTTGGTCTCTTCCCAAAATAAGTACAGGCATCACACCGCGCAATATACGCACACTCATGTTTACAGCAGCACAGTTTACAACAGCTGAATCTTGGAAGTAGCCCAAATGCCCATCAACCAATGAATGAATAAAAAAAAGATTTTTTTTAGTACAATGGATTGCTACATAGCCATAAAAAGGATAAACTTGGGACATTTCTAGCTAAAGGGATTCACCTTGAGGGCATATTCTTAAGTGACATGAATCAGACACACATGTATGAATATTGCACTGTCTCTCTGGTGTGACAAACTGAACATATAAATAAGAACCAAAATGTGCAATAGAAATTGTGAAATAGGATGAAATTTTTCTAAAGAAAATGGGAACTACGGAGGAGGGTTAGGGAAAGGAGGGAAAGGAAAAGAAAAAGAGTGAGAAAAGAAGGGTAAGCTGGAGACAAAGGTTTGTATTAAAGAAGGGAGGAGAGGTTGAAAGGTGAGAGGAACGGGTAAAAAAAGAGGGATCAAGATGCATCACGTACAGGTACAAATTCCGTGTGATGAACGTGATTATTATGTATTTCTGAACTGTGCCAAGAAACCTAATAAAAAATAACTGTCATCCTTATAAAAAGAAAGAGCTACCTGATAACATTTTTCTCTAGCCAGGAGTTTAATAACAGTACAACTCCTCTAATTTTTTGTTGGAGAAGGTACCTGGAATCAAACTTCGGACCTTACACTTACCAGGCAAGGTACTGTTCCACTGTGCTAAATCCCCAGCCCTGTTGTTGCTGCCCCCTGCCCCCCCACTGGTGCTGAGGACTGAACGCACAGTGAATTCAATTTCTTTAATAAATACAGGCTGGATCGACATATCTACTTCTTAAGTGAATTTTGGTATTACGTGCTTTTAAGCAATGAGTCTACTTCATATAAATCAAATTTACACAGATAGACTTGTTTCTAGTACTCCCTTACTATAATTCGGGGTCTGTGAAGGTTTTTTGTTTGTTTCTCATAGGGACTGAGGGTGGAATCCAACCCCTTTTCAGCGAGGCACACTGCAGCCCTTTTTTATTGTTTGGGATAGGGTCTCGCAAAGCTGCCCAGGTTAGGCCTGAACTTGTGATCCTCCTGCTTCAACTCAGGTGCGCGTCACCATGTCCGGCCCCGTGGGGTCTTTAGTGGTGTATTTACTCACTTTCCTCATGTGGCAATATTTTTGTCTGTCTTATGAAAAATTTATCAATTAAAAAATATTTTCGAAGGACCAGCTTTTGGTTACATTGATTATTGTGTTGATTTTGTTTTCAATTTCATTTACTTGTCTTTACTGTAGTGTCTTCCCTCTGGTTTAATTTTTGTGCCGTTTTCTCCCCCTAGTGTCTTAAAATGGAAGCCTAGATTGCTGATATTAGACCTTCATTTAGTAATGCAGTATAAGCAGCTAATGCTATAAATGTCATTTTACCACTATAGTACAACTTTTGACACATTGTCTTTAAGTTTTTTTGCTGGGGCCCAGGCACTAGCCTGTAAGCAGTTCTGTCGCTGAGTTACACCCCAGCTCTCCTGCATTAACACATTCAATTTGAAATATTTTGTCTCTTGAGTTTTCTTCTTTTAACTATGGATTCGTTGGACGTGCAGCATTTAATTCCCAACTGATTTAAGATTGGCCTGTTACCATTTATTAATTTATAGCTTAATTCCATTATCAGCAGAGAACCTACTTTGATTTCAGTTGTTTTAAATTCTTAAAATCTTGTTTTACGATCACTGGTGCGGGGTTTAACCGAGGCTGGGAGGCAGCCCTCGCAGCGTCGAGAACATCTCACGAGCTGTGGCCTCTCCCACACCTGCTGATCGTGCCACCAACCTGGTGACCCTGGATCCCTGCAAAATCCGAGTCCCAGCCAGGCCCTAGGTGACTGGGTCGCTCGGGAGCCGAGGACCTGCGCGTTTGCGCATGTGCGCGTGGGAGCCGGAAGTCCCGCCTGCCAGTGCCTGTGATTGGTCGTGGCCGCAGCCTTGGCTCCCGGGAAGGGCGAGGAGCGGGACTGAAGGGAGTAGGGAGCAGAGAGGAGCGGCCGTGGCCCCCTCAGCCCTGTCAGCTGCGCCGTGGCGTCGCCTCCCTGCGATTGGCTGGGCGCGGGGGCGCAGTCGCGAGTCAGCGGCCCTCGGCGGGGGCGGCCCGGCGTCGCGAGTGCCGGCGGAAGCCTGGCTGTGGGAGCGGAGCCGCGGCGGCGGCGGTGGACGGCGGCCCCGGGCCCGATCCGGAGCGCGGTGGCGCAGGGGCGGCTCCAGGCCTGCGGGGCGGCGCGCGCGGTCTCGGCGCTTTTCCTTTGCCAGTGGTTTTCAGGGTGGATTTTTCTGCAGACTGATTCTTGTCCGATTTGCCTTGAGGGCCTCGCACCGGTACGCGGTCCCGCGGCGGATGCGTGCGGTAGCGTTGTCCTACGTGGTGGGCGCGCAGTGTGCCCCTCTCGGGTGGCGGGCGGGGATGACATCGGGCTTTGGGCTCTGCGCCGCCCGCTCTCCAGGTCTCGCGCTCGCGTTTGGAGCCCGCGAGCCCCTCCGTGCTGGACGGAGGCTGCTCCTTCTCCGTCCCTCGCGCTCCATCTTCTCGCTCCACTCGCCTCCCGCCTCCCCTCCCCCTCCCGTCCCTTCCTTCTGCCGCATTAAAGCTTGCGGGAGGCTCTTTGTGGAGGTTCCGAAAGCCTGGGGGGCTTAAGCATGTCGATTTTACTTGCAGGCCTGATAGCTGGGAGGACCCGCGGGGAAGATGCCGTCTGAATCCTTCTGTCTGGGTGCCCAGGCGCGACTCGACTCCAAATGGCTGAAAACAGATATACAGGTGGGGGTCTGTCATGCTTTTACCTTGGTGTGTAGCTCTCCGCGTTTTAAGTTTCTGGGTAAGGCTTTGTGGGGGATACGTAAGGGGACATGGGATCTTGTCTCCTGGAGCAGCAGGTTTATTTCCTATATCTTAAAATGTGTTTGTGGCAGTTTTTGTAGATTGTGTGTGACAGCATTTTAATTCCCGTTCTTTGTGGGCGCAAGAAACTTGAGATGTTGCCATGTAGAATTTGTTCCTGTTTATTGTTACTGTTTAAATGTCTGTCATTCTTAGCCATGTCTTGGTGACTGTTCCCTGTCATAGGTGGTTTTTGAGGTGTTGTTACCCATGTGTTGGATAATGAAGTGAGATTAGCATGACTGCAGAAACTCATTTTATGGGACCTGGTGTGTCTGATTTTGGAGAGACAAGAGTAGACTGTAATTCCGTGGAGCTGTTTGCTTTATGGTTATGACAGGCCTTATTAAGAGGAGTGTCAGATGTTCGCATTAGGAGCATGAGGAAACAGAACACTGGCCTCGGACTCCAGTGTTTGATTTAATATACAATTGCAGCCTTGTCTGGAAACCATCAAATAAATAATAACAATAATGTTTCTGCTGGTGATTCTTTACTCCTAAACTAGCTTTGTGAATGGTTTGGAAAAATTGCTTTCAGAATTTGATTTTATCCCCAGCAAAAACAAGTGTCTAAGATATTTTGTAGTATACATGTTGTTCTCTTTTCCTGAATGTTAATCATTAAAAATATTTGTCAAGGAATCTACCTTGTGTATTAGTGTTTCATACGTTATGACAGTTTGTCGGGAGTCATGTGGTCTGTAAGCAGTAGTTTGTCCTAGATATTTGGAGTGAAGCCTTACTGCCTCTTCTCACTTGTTTCTTCCTTTTTAAACAGACATTGAGTGTCAGTAGAGATGAGAGCGAAGTTTTTAGAACAGCGTTGCAGAAGATGGGATTGTTTTTAGAAGGGTAATGGTATAGGTAAGACTGCACAGGATTGGGTCACGAGTTAGGGTACTAGATGAGTCCAGTGCCTTACACAGCATTTGGGCCTTCCTGAATATTTTGAACATTATTCACAAGTCTTCCAAACATGACCCAGAAATAAGTGCAGATTTTAGGTTTTGGATGGTACACAAGAGGAGAAATGTGCTACCGGTATTGTAGGTATTTAGTATAGAAAAAGTGATTATTAAGCTTTTGTTTTATATAATTTGTCCAGTATTGCTTATTAAATGTGAGGAATGGGTGTTTTATTCTAGGGAATTAGATGTTGTTTCGCTCTTTGAGGTTCTTCTAGCAGTCACACCTTGTGGATGAAAACCTTGTGTTACTACTATCTTATTAGAGTTGGCTCCCCCCCCCCCCGGAGTGGGGGGAACCTGCTTGGGGCTTTTGTATAGGAAAGAGAATTGACATCTGGTTAATGAGTAACGTGTGGGAAACGGGTATGTGTAGAAAGATATTTCATAGGACTTGGCAACTCTATTTTCTTTCTTTTTGTACTGGGAATCAAACCCAGGGTCTCACACTGGCCGGGCAGGCGCTGTGCTGCACTGCGGAGCTACATTCCTGGCCTATAGCAACTTTATGTTCAACAAGCTATTTTGTTTAGAATGCTCAAGATTCAAGAAAGGAAAAGTTTCAGGAAAGTGAAAGTTTTCAATGTTCCATAACTTCTGGACTATAGATGTTAAGATGCATCAACCTAACTCTAGTTTTGGTTGGCTGTTTGTTTTGAGACAGGGTCTTGCTCTGTAGCTCAGACTGGTCTTGAACTCACTATATTGCTTAGGCTGGCCTTGAACGTGCTGCAGTCCTCCTACCTCAGCCTCAGTGCAGGCATTACAGGTGCGCACCACCACGCCTGGCTCCCTTCACTGTTCTCTTGTAAAGGCAGTAAAAGAGCTCCGAGTGCTAGGCACATCACTAGTTTTGTAAAGTTCTACCTGATATGACTGGTGGTTTTTCAGTGAACCAAAAAGGAACATAGGAACATTAAAAAACAGTACATGATGGGCATGTTTTAATCATAGCTACTTGGGGGGCTGGGGATATAGCTCAGTGGAATAAGCGCTTGCCTAGCAAGCGCAGGGTCCTGAGTTCGATCCCCAGTACCACAAAAAAAAAAAAAAAAAAAAAAAAATATATATATATATATATATATATATAAATCATAGCTACTTGGGAGGTTTAGGCAGGAAGAGTGTAAGTTTGAGTTCAGTTTGGGAAACTTAGTGCATCTCCAAAATAAAAAGGGTGGGGTGTAGTTTAGAGTGTCTTAGGTCCAGTTCCCATTATGGAAAGAAAAAACAGCATGTGATTCCCTAAAAGCTTTTTATTGTATAAAACATAGGCATGTTTATTTGCCAGGTTTTTTCTTTTTTTTTTGAGACAGGGTCTTACTATGCAGTGTAGGCTGGCCTTGAACTCACTGTGTAGCCCAGGGTAGCCTCAAACTCACAGCGATCCTCCTGCTTCAACCTCCTGAGTGCTAGGATTGTGCCACCACACCCGGTTTATTTGCCAACCCGGATGCAAGGTTGAGGGCATATGTTTGAGTATGGAGATAGTTGTCCTGCTCTTTCTTGGATCAGCTACACTGTGAATTTCCTAGTTTCTGTTTTTTGGGTTCTGTGGAGTGGCATATGAAATTAGATATGGATGAAGCAATTTTTAAAAAACTTTATTTGAAATGAATGATAATAGATTCAGAAGTTGCAAAGAAAGTAGAGGGTCACTTTGTACCCTTAAGAAGACTCCCTAAGTGGTTACATGTTATGTAACTATGGTTACAATATCAAAATTAGTAAATTGTCATTGATGCAGTTTGTACACCATGTTCTGCGCCATTCTGTCACATGTGTCTACTCAGGTAGCCACCACCACAACTGAATACAAAGCTGTTTCATCGCCAAGATAATCTCCCTGGTCCTACCGCTCTGTAGTCACACCCATTCTCCATCTGCCACAGTCCCTAACCCCTGACAACCACGGATCTGTTTGCCATCTGTATGATTTTGTTGTTTTGAGATTATCATATGGTACGTAGCCTTTGACAGTAGCTCTGTTCACTTGGCATAATTTCAGTAAGTTCCATAAAGTTAGTGAGTGTGTCAGTAGTACAGCTGGGTATGTGGCTCAGTGGTAGAGCTCTTACCTTACATGCACAAGGCCCTGGGTTTGATCCCCAGCACAACCAAAAAAAAAAAAAAAAAACTATAAAAGGGCATGGTGGTGCATTCTGTAATCCCAGCATTCTGGGTGTCTGAGGCAGGAGGATAAAATGTTTAAAACCAGGCCTGGCAATTTAATTGATTTAGGACCCTATCTCCAAGTCTCAGAATGAAAAAAAAAAAAAGGACTGGGCTCAGTATGCAGGTCCTAGGTTCAATTCCAAGTACTATAGAAAGCAAACTTTTTATTGACTGTAAATTTAAAATCTATTCAATGTAAATATCGTTACTTTGTTATATATGTATGTATGTATGTATGTATGTATTTTTTGGGGACCAGGAATTGAACTCAGGACCTTGTGCTTGCCAGGTAGACACTTGTGCTACTGAGCTATATCCCCAGCCCAATATTGTTACTTTGTACTTAGAAACATCAGTAGATTAAAAAGTGTAAGCATAAACATGGAAGTTCATTCTGGGGATTTTGATTGAGAATCTAGTTGACTGATGACAAGTGAAATAAAAATGGGGTAAATGTACGTAACTAAATTGGTGATTTTAGAATTAGATTCTAGGAGGTGCTCTTTATCTCTAATGTCCAAATATAGCTTCCTTAATGGAGAAATTTTTGTTTACAAAATTCCATGATAAAGAAGTTTTTTTTGATACCGGAAATCAAACTCAGGACCTTGCACTTGCTAGGCAGGCACTGTCCTGCTGAGCTATGTCCCTAGTCCTTGTATTCTTGTATATGACATTTTTCAGGTTAACTCAAGGCTCTATATAGCATTGCTAATTTGGATGTTCCTTTGCTGATATTAATAAATTATTCAAATGGAAGCTTGACTCTGCTGTTTTAGTTTAAGGAAGAAATCCAAAGACACAATGTCTCACTGTGCTTTTCTAGAGTAATTATATCTGTCCAGCTGAAGCCCTTTTCAGTGTCAGACTTTGGTAGAGGATGGAATGGGAATGACAAGAAAGCAATTACAGTTTTATAAACTTTTATCCAAAAGTTATCTAATTAACTGTTTTTGGTCTTTTTCTTTTTTGAGACAGGATTTTGTTATGCAGTTCAGACTGGCCTTGAACTCACTATGTAGCCCAGGCTGGCCTCAAACTCACAGCAATTCTCCTGCCTCAGCCTCCTGAGTGCTAGGATTATAGGAGTACGCCACCACGCCTAGTTCTCATTAGCTTTAAAGTTTAAGTAGAATGCCAAAACTAAATTATGGTAAAATAATGATGTTTTTCAATTAAGAATTATATAACTTTTGTAGTTTTTATTTGTCCCCTTATAATAAAACAATAATTCTAAGTGCAAATAATCCTTCTGTATAATGTGCTTTTCCTTTACAATTTCTGTGTTTGTGTTTTGAAGTTTTTAAAGTGAGTACGCATGTATAGCATATTCCCTGTTTTAATTAATTTATTTATTTTCCCTGTCTTCATTTATTAAACTGGTATTAGGTAGGTTTCTTTTTTATGTGTGAAATGCTAATTGTAATTATCATTTCATGTTAGCATGATCAGGGCTATTTGAGCATCACAGGTGTGTCAGGAATATTTTTTAAGAGTAGGAAGATTTATTGGAGAAAAGGACTGGGGAACAGGAATGGAGAGATGGAGACTAGGAGTAGCTTCTGAGCAATAGGAGGGTCCCCAATGGGCTGCCTGAACATCAGGGGTTACACACACGCACGTACATACAGTAAGGTTTTTTTGGTCTTTTTTTGAGGCAGGGTTTCGCTATGCATTTCAGGCTGGCCTTGAGCTTACTTTGTAGCCCAGGCTGGTCTCAAACTCCAGCCTCCTCCCGAGTGCTGGGATTACAGGGCATGGGCCACCATGCCTGGCTAGTAGTGTTAAAAATAGTTTTGAAGGGGCTGGGGGTATAGCTCTGGAATAAGCGCCTGCCTAGCAAGCACAGAGTCTTGAGTTCGATCCCCAGTACTGCCAAAAAAAAAAAAATAGTTTTGAAGACCATCATTTAACAATTGATTTACACCAACAGCTCTTGAAAATGTGCCTTGTCAGTGTGTTGAATACCAGGGAGATCAGGATGAAAAACAGACCCTACTCTGAATGTGCCCACTGTTAGTTGGGGAGACAGATGGACAGGGTGATGTGGTACACTTGAGGTGTGCAGAGCTTGCCAGCTATGAAAGTGCTGTGACCCATTGAGTTGTACAAGGGTGTTTCTGCTTCTAGTCATGCTTGCAACTGAAGCACAAGGCTGAGCTGGAGGATTAGTGGAAGATAGGTATGGTAACACATCTGTATAGTAACTGAGGGGAGTACCCTCTGGGGTATGTACAGAACTGGGAATCCAGAGGAAGGTGCTAGCTGTTCTTTTCTACAGTTTAGTTTCTTTTGTGCTTTGTCATTTGTGCTGTAACTTTTTCAAGACTTAGTTCAAAATCTTTGTCTAGCAAATACTTCACAGTTTTCAAATTAGAGTAGAATGGTTTATAACGACTTTTTTTTTTTTTTTTTTTTTTTGAGACAGGGTCTCACTCTGTAATTCAGGCTGTCCTTGAAATCCCTATATACCCTAGCGTTGAACTCAGCAATCCTCCTGCTTCAGCTTCCTGAGTGTTGGGATTATAGGTGTGTGACATTGCATCTGGCTATAATGACTTCTTGTAATGACTTTCATGTTTGTGGGATAGTTTGCTCACTTTTTTATTCCTTGTTTTGTATCTTCCATGTACTTGTAGATTAAACTTTATAAATTTTGTTAGTCTTTTTAACTTTTAACTTTGTTATTTAAAAAAGACAAGTAGTTAGAAAGGAAAGGAAGTGAGTCTACCATCAGAATTTCACAACAAAGTCTGCGGGAGAAAACTGAGTGACATATTTAAGGTAACCAAGAGAAGGTATGAGCCAAGGGTTTCATATTCCAGCAAAACTAACTTTCAGGTAAAAAGAACACACGTGTCAGTGAACAGTAACACAGCAAATACTGTTTTTGTAAATCCTTTTTGAATAGTTGAGTAGAGAAAGATCTTTAGGTAACCGAGTGGCTGTCAGTCCATGTAGGGTTGGTGGTGGTCATTAAACCTACGGTTATGGGTAAATCTTATTAGTGTGTTTAAGGGGGAGAAGAGAATAGGACATAATTCTATGGCTGTGTGCTTAGACACTGTAGGTTATGGCGTAACTGTTCTGCAGTGTCTCATCTGTTAATCCCATCTATCAAAGTTTTCACTGTGGTATTCATTTTTTCAGGCTCACTTGGGTCCTTTTTATATCCTATTCTACTGCTTAGTAGATTCATATTTCTTCTCTGTGAATATAGGGATTATATTATTAGAGATTTTAATGTTATGTGCAAATTCCATCATTCCTATCACTTCTGGGTTTATTTCTGATGGATTGTATAATTTCTATTAATCAATATCTCTGTCCATGAGACATGTTTGTGTGTCTGTTAATATTTGGTCAAATGATGGAAATTATAATTACTATGTTATCTTACACTGAATTTGTTATTTTTATTGTTATTATGGTGCTGGAGATTGAACCCATGGCCTCTTGCGTGCTAGGCAAGCTGTCACTGCTGTAACCCCATGCCTCTGTTTTGTTGTTTATAAAGAGCATTAGCTTTGTTCTGGTATGCATGTAAATTACTTGAAATCAGTTTGATCTTTTCAAATCTTGATCTTGGGCTGGGGAGATAACTCAGTGGCACAGTACCTGCCTGACAGGTGCAAGGGCCTGAGTTTGATTTACGGTACCAAAAAAAAAAAAAAAAAAAAAGGCTTGATCTTAAGGTTTATCAGGGCTGATTCACACAGCCTTTACTCTTGGGCTAATTTATTCCAACTCCTAATGCAGTGCTCTTTTCTACCATAAGCTCAGTGTGAGGCCTGACTGTGTAGTTGAGTTGCTTATTTGAGTTCATACCTCATTTCCATCTTTGGGTCATTAGTGCCTAGGGTGTCTCAGTAGTGTATATACCTACAGATATCCAGTCTCTGCTTTTCAAAAAAGGATTCTTTGTGGCCCACACAGCGTTTGTCTTTCCCTCTTCCCTCCCAGCACAACTCTGGTGATAAAAGAATGGATTGTAGTAATCATTCTTGTTTCTTTGTAAACTGAGGTTCCTCCTGGACTTAGTCTTTAAAAGACTTTAAATGTTTCACTTTTGCCTTTCAGTCTCTCTTCTTTTAATTAGTAGCTCTGCTGAGTTCCAGTGTTTCTCTACCTAGACCATCTCCCAGAACACTGCTATGTGGAGACCAGTCAGTGCGAGGCAGGTGCAGATTGCAGCAGGGACTGAGGACTGTGGTCCCTCACCCTCCAAGGGTGTTGTCGTCTCCTCCAGGGATCCTCTGCAGCTCATTTGTCATGGCTCCCAGATTTCAGCCCATGGCCCTGAGTGTTCTCCTGAGCTTTGGATGGATATTTACTGTTATGGGTGGGGCTGACTGCATTTTTTTTTTTTTAATTTATGGGTACATTTTAGGCCTATATGATGATTGCATTCATCATAGGGAAGTTGTACCTGTACATGATACATCTTGCAGTTGAAGGCATACATCATGAATTCTCTTGAGTTCTGAAGGTAGCATGTAATTCCTAGAGCACGGCGTGATGAGGCCTAGCCACTGTGTGCCTCTACTGTTCTTGACACTTTAGTGGAGAGGGACTGAACCCTACTGGTAGCTCTTCTTTCCTTCCTTCCTCTCACTCTCTTTCTTGCTCTCTCTCTCTCTCTCTCTCTTTTCTTGCTTTTTTTTGAGACAGGGTCTCACTAATTAGTTCAGGCTGGTCTTGAACTCACTACGTGGCTCAGGCTGGCTTTGACTTAGAGCAGCCCTTCTGTCTCAGCCTCCCGAGTGCTGGGATTACAGGCGTGCATGACCACCTGGCAGTGGCCACTCTTGCTCTGTACTGGCCTCGTGTCATCACTCCCTTCCTTCAAACTTCAGGGCCGCAGTGACTACAGCTCACTGTTTTAGGAAGAAGTCTCACTTTTTCTCTCTCTTACCAGTTGGTGCTTTTACCAAGAGTCATATGTTTTGGTTTCAGGCTTTCTTGTTAGCAGTGCGAACAGGTAGAGTAAGAGTGCTAAGAGAAAGCTGTTGCTTCTGTTGAAGCTGAGTTTGCTGAGAACTGGTTTTGTACTGCAACATAACAAGTTACTAATCTTAAACCTAGCAGCTTGAAACTGCAGACACACTTTAGATAGTTTCCATGGGCCAGGAGTCTGCCATGGCTTAGCTCAGCCCACTGTTGGGTTGTTGATATC
Organism: Dinomys branickii; assembly: GCA_004027595.1. Classification (NCBI taxonomy): domain Eukaryota; kingdom Metazoa; phylum Chordata; class Mammalia; order Rodentia; family Dinomyidae; genus Dinomys; species Dinomys branickii. Next base: position 75,767 of record PVLD010007298.1, on the reverse strand, counting down.
CTCATCTGGGGCTCAGGATCCTTGCTGGCAGAGTTGGGTTCTTTTTTTTAGCTCTACTTTTTTTTTGTCTTTTTGAGACAGGGTCTCACTATGCAGTTCAGGCTGGTCTTGAAATTCACTTTGTAGCCCAGGCTGGCCTCAAACTTGCAGCGATCCTCCTGCTTCAACCTCCCTGAGTTCTGGGATTATAGGGTACGCTACCATGCCCAGCTAGTTGGATTCTTTGTGGTTGGAGGTCTGAAGTCCTGTCCTCTTAGAGGCTGCTTCCTCCACCAGCACCCTAGCCACTTGTTTTTTCTGGCCCCAAGATAATCTTCCTTTTGATTAATGATCACATTCGTTAGAAAGTACCTGATTCATAACCTTAATTATCTTTGTGTGGTTCTTTTGCCTTGTCATAGGCCCAGCAACATGTGGTCATGGGTACGACAGTTCATTGTATTTACAGGTCCCTTCCACACGTGGGGAGAGGGAGTTACTCTGGATGGGTGTATATGTCCCGGGGGGCTAGACTGTTGGGCACCCTTGTAGGCTTTTACTGTTCTGTGTACCATAAATAATTGAACAAAAGTGAATGCTCAAGATTTACTTACACAGCCAGGCCCATTGGCTCACATCTTTAATCCCAGCTATTGGCAAGGCTGAGGAAGGCAGATTGAGAGTTTGAGGCCAGGGCTGGGGATATAGCTCAGTGGAATAAGCGCCTGCCTAGCAAGCGCAGGGTCCTGAGTTCGATCCCCAGTACCGCAAAAAAAAAAAAAAATAATAATGAGAGTTTGAGGCCAGCCTGAGCAACATAGGGCCACTTCAAAAAAGAAACCCAGAGATTTACTTGTACGGATTAGGGTTAGAGAACAAGTCTTTCTTGAGAAGATGTCTGCAACTGAGATCAGGCATGAAATGCCCTTCAATTCTTGCTTCATGAAAAATAATAAAAATTTTTTTGTTAGTACATGTTTGCAATACATCATGGTTACACTCATTGCTTATGCCATTTTAAAGAACGGGATAATGGTTGCTTCACCAGATTGTGCTGCCAGACTGATGGTGGGGAAGGAGCTAGAAGGGTTGTACCCCAAGAAAAGGCTCTGGCTGTCCATTAGAGGATGAGTAAACAGATGTGTCTTTTCTCACTTAAGATTTTGTGTTACAGAAGATGGCTTTTTTGCTCCTGGACTTTTCAGAATGGATCCTTTCTCTGTTTGTTTGTTTTTTGAGACAGGATCTCACTATGTAGCCCAGGCTGGCCTGGAACCCGCTGTGCAGCCCAGGCTGGCCTCGAACTTGAGGTGCTGCTTCTACCTTGGCCCTCCCAGTGCTGGTGGTGTAGGCGTGTGCCACCCAGGCCCAGCTCCTCTGGGTACTCTAACACTCCCTTTGCCTGCTCTGCTGATTGTTAGCTCTGGGAAGCATTTTTTCATTCACATGTGCTAACAAGCCAGGGCTGTTTTGTTTTTTTTTGGTCATTATGAACTCATGCAGTATAACTTAGTTCTATCCAACACATTTGTTACAGATTTTCGGGCTCAAAACTGTTCTAAATTTGACCAGAATGCGTAAAAGGGAAGGGGATCAAGAGATGGAGGGAGAGGAGAGGGAGAGCGTGCGGAGGGGATGTACAGAGAATTAAATATGTGTGTGTGTGCCGACTCCCCATGAAGGGTGTCACCATGTGCTGCAAACGTGCTCTAATAGAAATTAGAACATAAGTTTGGCCAAGAGTCCCATTAGCCATTTTTTTTTAAGCAAAGAAAACAAGATATTCTAGGCTCACCTTGTGTGCTCTGGGTTTTGAGTCAGCCCTTTTTGCGGGAAGTCCTGGTTCCTTTCAGTGTGAAATGGTGCTTAGAGGCCAGTACCTAGGTGCTGAGTGTAGTCATTGCTGCTGGAATGCAGTTGATTTAAGATGCTTTACAGGGACAGAACAAGCAAATGTATTAAAGAATAAAGTTCATAGGATTTCCAATCTAAGTTGTTTTAAAAAAATCTCTTTGGTTTTTATCTCTTTTACACTTAAAAGTTTAGTTTCTTGTAGCATTTAGAGGTATACATGCATTTTATATTAATGGTACTTTATCATAGAACATTCATGAAATATATTTAAAATTATAGCGTCATTATTAGTATAATATCCAATGAAGAAAGTTCAGTATTTTTTTCCTTTAAAATATATTCCACTGTTACTAAAATTTGCTTGTCACTATTGTAGGTTTTGCTTTTTTCTGTGAAGTAACTTTAATATTTGAAGATAGAAACATGTTTTAGAACTAAAGATAATCTCAGCCAGGCATGGTAGTGCACTCCTGTGATGAGGTTTTTTTTTTTTTTTTTTTTTTTTTGCGGTACCGGGGATCGAACTCAGGACCCTGCGCTTGCCAGGCAAGCGCTTATTCCAGTGAGCTATATCCCCAGCCCTGGTAGTGCACTCCTGTAATTCCAGCACTGGGGAGGCTGAGGCAGGAGGACTGATGCTAGTTTGAGGCGAGCCTGGACTACATAGTGAGTTCAAGGCCAGCCTAAACTGCATAGTGAGGCCCTGTTTCAAAAAAAAGTAAAGATATCTAAGATATACTCAACAGTATTGTTTTCATTGGTTTCCTGCTGCCTTCCTCTGTCCTCTGTGTCTTCACATAGGTAATTATTGTTACCCATTTTTAGTTTATGTTTTCAGAGCTTGTACATGTGTGTCTCTTTTTTCTAATCTCTTACACAAAAGTTAGTGTAGTATAACAAATACACTATTTCTGTACCTCATTTATTGAATGATTTTCATTATTTATTTTTGAATAAATTGTTAAATTTTAAATCATTGATTTATTGCTGAATAAGTGAATAAAATGTGTAGATGAGGCCCCCGTATCTTTTTTTAAGAATTGCAGGATGAATGTGAGCACTTTGTGAATTTATCTTGTTTATTATTGCCAGCTTGCATTCACGAGAGATGGACTGTGTGGTCTGTGGAATGAAATGGTTAAAGATGGAGAAATTATATACACTGGGTCAGAATTAAGCCAGAATGGAGAATTTCCTCCTAGAAAAGGTAAGTACCTTTAACTAGTGTTGCCTATTTTTAAAAGATCATTATTAATTGCATTTTTAAAAAGTTGTTTAATCTGTTATAGGAATAGGAACATTTGACTATACATACCTTTTTTGAAGTCTTATTGTTGTATAAAATCCTAGTTAATGTTTCATGCTGCCTGCATTTCATTGTTTATGTGAATTGAGGGCATCTCCATTGCAAAACTCCCTCCCTGCACTTCTGCTAGTCTCTTCTGGTATTTACTTTGCAGCCTATAGGAAGTTGTTAATATTTCCTTGTTTAAGTTTTAAAATAGATCTTACCTTGGCTAACTATAAATATCGATTATTGTAAGATTTAGTGGAAATTATTCTTGAAAGTTCCTGTACAGCTCTCGCCTGAGAGTGCATAAAAGACTTTGGAAGTCTTTAGCTTACAAGGAAAATCCAGTGAACAGTCCTGTTTAGGCCTCTTATGAAATCTCAACAAGACTCTTTATCATTCAGTTCTTGACTTTGGCTGCAGATCAAACTCACCATCGAAATGTAAAATGAAACAGATGACTGTGCCCATTCTAAGCTTGTTGAATTGGAAACTGTCAGTTGAGGCTAAGTTTGTCGGTCTCACTACTTGACAGTTATGAAGATGGATAAAGCTGCTAAAAAGTCTTTTTTTTTTTCTTTGTGGAATGAATTGGAAGAGTGTCTACTTGAAAATACATGGATAAAGGCTTTAGTACAGCTTTTCAGTTACAACATTTAACAAAGTTAGCTGTTTTGTGATGTTCATGTGAAAGTTTCCACATACACATAGGATAATGAAAGGTACTTTGAGCGTTGGCACATTCTTCCTTAGGTCCTGCCACCAGCACATGTAGAAGGTTGGACAGCTTTCTGCACTAACCCGTTGAGGTGTCTCACCTGGCTTCCTTAGACAGTTCAGACATATTGTTAATTTGGGTTTGCTGTTTTTCTGTCTTCCATACAAAATTTATATGTAATGAAACGTGCACATATATCTGTATACATACATACACACACACACACACACACACATATATGTATGTATGTATGTGTATATATATATGTATATGCATATATTGGTTTTGGGAGACAAGGCCTTCTAGCCTCAAGAATCTTCCTACTCTTCCTCCTTCCTCTTTCTTCCATTGTACATGTGCACCACCACATGCCCAAACAGAATGTATATATTTTAGTTAGTATTCCAGAAGTTTTGACAAAGGTAACCTTTGTAACTTAAACCTTTATCAACACTACTCTTGCCCAAAATGTCCCTCAGCCTCTTCCTTTTCCTTTGCTAGCCCTACGGTCCAGAGACAACCACTGGTATGCTTTTTCTCTACCATTGATACTTTTTTTGTTGTTTGTTTGTTTTTGAGACAGTCTCACCACCTAGTTCAGGCTGACCCCGCGCTCACAGTGGTCCTCTAGCCTCCACCTCCCGAGTGCTGGCATTATAGGTGTGTGCCACCATGGCTGGCTTCCTAGACAGTTTTAAATTCACACTTATTTTGAGACAGTCTTGCTAAGTTGTGCAGGGTACGCTGTAAGTTTCAGCTCTGCTTCCTCAGCCTCAGAGAGCACTGGGATTATAGGTGTGCACCATCATGTCTGGCCCTGTGTTTTACTTTTTCAAATTAATGTTTTGTATTAATATCTTATTCTGAGTTGTTTGTGTTTATGATTTTGAGGAGAAATACAGGAAGGAATAGGACTTAAAGAAAAGCAAGAACTGAAGGTAGAGCTGAATGGGAGAGTGCTTGCCTGGTGGCCTGGGGTCCTGAGTTTAACCTCCGGTGGTCGGGGAGGCATGGAGGGATGGGGGTTATGAGCTAACTAAGATGTACTAAACTTACTTCTCATTATTGTCTGAAGTTGGTTTTTTATGAGCAATTTAAGTATCATGAACAGTTGCATTTATAGTAAACCTTTGCAGTCTAGGTAGATAATAGAAATACTAGTAAATATTAGTAAATAATAGAAATATTAATAAATAAATTAGTAAAATATTACTTTGCTGTCTGATTTATTTTTCCTAAAAATACTTTGACATTATTTCTTTTAATACCATGGACTGTGGACTCAGTCATTAAATTTGCTCAAATAACAAGGGGTAGAGCTATAATGGAACCCAGGCCTCTTGAAAAAATTTAATTCCTCTTTCTATTAGTCTACAAACTGACAATATGATTGCCTTTCTTGTAGTTCTATGACTGACTTTTGCTGTTTTTCTGACCATATTGTATTTAATTGTGGTAATTGGTGTGTGTGTGTATGGGTGTGTATGTATAGTCAATACTCAATTGTGTGTTTCAGCTGTAAAAGCTCAGAGCAAATTTTGTAGATTTCGGAAACATTAATGGACTCATATCTTGTTCTGATGACAACTTTTCTGCTAATTTTATAGTTTACAGTACTGTGAAAAAAATTAAATATGGCCTAAAAACTCATGATTATTATGGTAAAAATAAACATTCCACATATGAATGTGTAGCAGAAAAACAGAACCCTTGTGACATTGCATATAACAGGGGCTAGAGGGGTTCTAGGGGTGCAGTGTGCGTCCTGGGGTTTGTGTGGTCTTCGGGAGGTGAGCACAGACCCGGCCTTGAAGGACAGTGGTGTGAGGTGTTGGGGCAAGATGGGTACCAGACCTGCAGTGGAGGGTGCATGGAGCAGGGGTAGGGCAGGGAACTGTGGGCAGGCTCAGCAGAAGGAGCTTGGGCCAGACCAGAGCCATGTGTGATCCTGAAAGTGCCCACTTGCACTGTACTTGTATCCTGGGAGAGGCAGCTGCTAATGCAGGGGTGCACATTCCTAGCGATACTGCACTGAAATTTTAAAAGCTACTATCCTGGAAGGGAAGTGAATGTGAGTAAAAGTGGCCAGAACTCTTTATCCTAGCATAGGGAACTTCAAGAATTATATCCTGAGTCTGAGAGGCTTCAAACTTCAGGGCACATCAAGATCCCCTGAAGGCTTGGTCACCGTGGTGACAAGCTTCTCTCAGAGATTTGTACAGGAGATTTTGGGTGAGACCTGGAATTTGCCTTTGTGACATGTTCCAGGTCACACTGGTGATGCTTCCTTTCAGTTACATAGCCCCACTATATGGCACTGAGAGAGACCAAAAAGAAAGGATAGAACTTCATGGGCTCACTAGTAGACTTTTGAAAACCATTGATGAGCTGGATATGGTGCCGGGCCTGAGCTACAAAGCGAGACCGTGTCTCAAAAAAAAAAACCAAACAAACCAAAAACCCCCCAAAAAACAAAAAAGAAAAAACCAATGATGTTCCCAAACAACCACCACTAGACTTCCCTTGTCAGTGTATTTTCTTCAGTAATTGTTACTGTTTTGGCTCTTTTTGGTAGTGTGCTTGCGGTTTGTCTGGGGTCAGCTTGAAGCAGTGGTGTTTGCTTCTGCTGGGAATTTTGCCCGCATTTGTGAGTCTTTTCCCTAAAGAAGGGGCTCCCTCTGTGCCTCCGAGGTTTACTGTTCACTCGCAAGCTTGTGCCAGAGGCAGCAGAGCAAGTGTCAGAAGGGCGCGGACACTTGAGCTGGGGGCTGTGGCTCACTGGTCCCCAGAGCAGACCCAGGCGAAGGCCTTCCTGTGGAAGTCGCACTGGTGAACGCCCACCGTGGGGGTTGGGGTAGCAAGGCAGTGTGGCCTCCAACCATCCCCATCTGGGGAACCACAGCATGCTTAAGAAGCGTCGTACCTGCACAGAGTTCATGTGGGAAAGGTTAACTTCTTTTTTCTTCTTCTGCTTGTGAGTGTTGAGTCATGAATTTCATGATGTGGGAATCTATTGTGTAAGATTCTGATCCTGGGAGGTTGTATCAGAAGGTTGCCAGTGGAGGCTGCCCAGCAGGAGCCCAGGCAGTGCTGTGGCTTCTCCAGTTCTGGTTGGCTCCAGTCACAGAGAGGAAACTACATCTGGAAGTAAAAGGGGTTATACTTTTTTAAACTGATGAGCTTTGTTAGCTTTAACACATTTTTTTGCAGGAATTGTGAATTTTCATGTTCTGGCACAAATAGATGTTTTTGTTTAACACATCACTGTCTTGATAGAAGTGTCCATTACTTTGTGTACATATTTGTATTTCTCTGCTACCATTCTTTTTGATTAATCTCAGCCATGTGTATGTCATGCCACTGAGCTATATCCCTGGCCGTCAGCCATCTATATTAATTACAACTTTTATTCCAAGTAAATAACTTCTCAGTGTTTTTTTCCAACACCAAATCTGTGCTGTTTTCCACACTAGTTTTGCAGGGCTATCCAGCAATTCCATCCAGTTCTTCTTCTTCTTCTTCTTCTTTTTTAAATAAAAGAAGACAGCTTATTTGAATATGGGCAAAGGGGAGAGGGGGAAAACAGACATGATGGACAGCTACTCTGGACAAATAGCGGGTATTCGAAAGTGAATGATTCCTCAATCCAGCTCTGACACCAGTTCCCAAAGGTAGCACAGCTCCATAGGCTCCACGTCATACGCCAGCTACAGGTGGTCTTCCCAGCCCGCACTCCTGCCTGACCTATTGCAAGTTTGAGTTCTCTGGACACTCTCCTCAGGTTTAGTAATGCCTAGAATGACTCAGAATTCAGGAAGCCGCATGTGTTGGTTTATTCTAAAGGCCACAGATCAGGAACAATAAATGAAAGGGCTGGATAAGGAGAGTTGTGGGGTGGGGGAGGTTGCAGAGCTTCTGTGTCCTGGCCGGTGCACACCCTCCACTCACTCACGTGTTCATCAGTTTTTATAAGGTAATCGCAGTGCTCCTCCTCCCCTGGGAGGTCAGGAGGTGGGGCTGAACGTGTCTGCCCTCTAATGACTTGTTTACTTTTCCTAGTGGTCAGACTGATGGAAACATGATGAAGGTTTTCTGAACTCTGTGTGGAGAGCCCGGGGCAAAGACTAAATATATATTTATGTTTATGACAGCGTGAAGAAAGGGGAAGTAGATACTTGAGCATTTTGGCTGCTTCTGAGTCTGTATTAGAGCAGCTCATTTTTCATGTTAATGAGCAAGAAGAGCTTGCTTATAAAATGATGCAAAGATGTCTTCATGGCGTGTCATCTGCTATCATGGTAACAATGCAACAAAGGTGTGTGTGTGTGTGTGTGTTAATCTGGTGACCTATGATTTTGGATTTTGTGTTCTTCCAAGATTTGTTCAAGGGTCCACAGATTAGCTACCAACTCAGTTTAATACCGGGTTAGTGTCTCTAGACTAAATGATGGTCTCAAAAATTTCTTTTAATCTTATATATTACAGAACAGCATGATTTCTGGAGGTACTAAAAAAGTTTGTTAGAGTTTTATAATTCAAGTAGGTGGATTCACAGTGTTATAATATTCACAGTCATAAACACTGCATGGAAATCATGTCAATTTGTCTGATGAGTAAAACTACTATAGAAAATTTAAAAAGTTCAGATTAACTAGGTTGTGTAGACACAAGGCATACAAAATACATATGCTTGTGTCATAGGGCAAATGGTTGTTACTCCAGGGAACAGATACAGAACTGTCTTTAACCAGAGTTATTCAATCATTCTGTCTCTGCAGGAGTTCGTTTGGCTTATGTTACTTTGGATTCTGTGTGGAAAAAGTGCCTCCGAGGTGCTGGTGGTGGTGGTGGTGCTGCTGTTCCCTCTTCATTTCCCTCTTTCTCTTCATTAGTGTTTCTGAGTGATGCCTCCACCCCTGCCAATATTGAACGTATCAGAAATTCATTTTTTTCCTTGGGGATTCTTCATTCTGTTTTGCTAGATTGTAGAAGTCTTTTTTAGCCAGTCAGTCAGAGTAGGACTGTCACCAAATTTAGTAGGCTTCATAATAAATAGCCTTTCCAGAGGTTAGGAAACTCTACAGGGAAGAGTATTTTTGGCAGCATTTGCGTTCAAGAATCTCCTTACTATATATTTTGTTCAGTGACTCAGAGTTACTTTACCTATTCCAAGTTTCACCTCAGTCTCACCTACCCCAACAGATGTGGTGAGCATTTTGGTGCCTAGCCTTGCTGTTGCCTGTGAGGGGTGAGACATGCAAATCCCAGGATGCATGTAGGTGGCTGTCTGTACTGGCCCAGGTGCAGTGCAGGGTGGGTTGGTAAGCAGAGGTTTTCAGCAAGTCTCAGGTACCTCAGTAGTAATATGTGCTGCTTTTGTTATCATGAGAAAAGCTCATGAATCTGACATGCTGGTACCAGAATTTGGTAACCCCATTTTGTACAGGCTAAACTTGGCAAAAGGTTCATGTTGAAATTAATGAAAGACACAACATTTTATGTTATTGATGAAATTTAAAATGTGTTACATGTGTGGCACAATAGTGACATGCATGGCAAAGTGCCTGGCTGTATGTCTGTGCCACTCACAGGCCTATGGTTATTGTAGTTGATGTTAATGACAGCAGAAGACATCTGTGTCTTGTCGTCTGTGAACTCTCTAACCCTGTGTCATGTGTGCTGAACTTGGTGCCTGGCACCCAGGAGGTATTTAGAGCCTAGGCTGAATGATGGCTGCACTCTCACTGTAAATTGGTCTGTGAAGGAACATGCCTGCCAGAGAGACTGCAATTCCTTTTTTTATTAGAGGACTTACAGCAGGGATGATTCAAAATCTTTTATATCAGCCCCCCGCTTTCTAAAATGAGAGGGGATCTTGCTATGTTATCCAGGCTTACCATGAACTCCTGGGCCCAGGTGATCCATCTGCTTCATCACCATTGACTACAGGTACACATACCACATCTGGGTCACATGCTTATTTTTGTTTGTTTGTTTGTTTGTTTGTTTATTTATTTATTTATTTTTGGTACTAGGAATTGAACTGAGGACCTTGCACTTGCCAGACAGGCACTTGTGCCACTTAGCTGTATCCCTGGCCCTCACATACTTATTTTTCATTCAACATTATTAGACCTTTTAAAAATTACAGGTTATTAAGAAGTACTTATATTGCTTCTTGGGTTGTAACATTAAATGTATAGTTTTATTTAGTAAAGAGTAAATTCCTTCTCAGTCCTGTTCTCTAAACATCAGCTTTTCTTCCTCCTTCCTCAGAGGTGTTACTACTAGTGTTAATATCTTCCTAGAGAAAGTGGGGTAGGCATGTGTGCACATACACAAAACAAAATCTGTCTTCAGTAAAAATGAAAGTCTTCTAGGGCTTGGGCACACTGAAGTTAGGAGAGTTGTAGAAAAAGTATAACAATACAATGTTCAAGGTCTAAGCCTCAATTTTCTGGCTTGCTGTTATTCTGCCCTCTTTGAAATCAATAAGTATACTGTTTTTCCTTTGGCACTTAACCTTTCCTCTTAGGCCCCCATGGACAGAGTGATGTGAACATAAACTGTTTTGGGTAGTATGTATAGATTTCCCTGCTGTAAGTGGACAGAAATGTCAATTCATCCAGTCTTAGCTCTGCCCTCAGACTGGAATCTGGTCCCCTGCTTCTGCTTACAACTGCCTTCGGGATATTGCCTGGGGCCTTAGGGAAGCCAGCCTCCTCCCTTCCTTTCTCCCAGGAGTTTGTTGTTGCTGAGGATTGAACCCAGGGTCATAGCCATGCTCAGAGACTGCTCTACGAAGTGCACACTCTCAGCCTTCTCCCGTGTTTCTTAATTTGCCATGTATTTGGGAGGTTGTGTTCTGTTTCCCTCCTGGAAGGCTAAGGCTATAGATGTGAAGAGCAGAGCAGGCACTGAAGGGAACGCGTGTAGTATCTTTGACATGGTGTTGCTGATTATTGCAGTTGTTGTTTTCATGACCTCCAGGGACCTCATCCTGCTTCTGCTGCTATAAAGTGTTCTAATTTATGCTCCTGAGACAACTCGAGATGTGTTTAATGTTGTTTCCTGTCTGCTTGCTGGTGACTGCTGATGATTTTCATCCTGAAGAAGAAATTTTATGGTCTGTGTTTCAGTGCACTATTTAATTTTGTTTTCTTTTCTTATTTGTAAAATTTATATCATGATGTACAACAAGGTGGTAAATGTTCTATAAAGTGCCTGGTAGTCAATACAGTTGGTCCTCATATCTGTGTTCTATATTCATGGGTTCAACCAACTGTGGATCAGAATATTTGAAAAAAACCTGATGTCTGTAGTGAACATGAGATCAGGATAACAATGATTTACATAGGATTTATATGGTATTACTTGTTGTAAGGTATATTGGTATAGTTTAGAGTGTATAGGAAGATGTGTGTTGGTTATATAAAATACTTGTATGTTAGTTTTCTTGTTGCTGGGACAAAATACCCAACACTCAAAGTGAAAGGAAAGAAGATTCATTTCGGCTCAGTTTATAGAGGTTTCAGCCCATAATCAGCTGGCTCCAAGGCGGGGTGGATGGCAGAGAGGCATCGCAGAGGAGAAACAGTTCATGGCAGGTGAAAGACAATAGAAGCAGGCAAGAGATGAGCCACAAACCTCTTTCATGTTACTCAGACCCTTAATTCTGGAGCCCTTGATCCCAGCATTGCACCGTGACCCAGCCCCAGCCCCAGCATCCCGCACTCTAAATCCAGCCCCCTCTGAAAAGCCCAGTCTGTGACTGCGTGAGGCTTTGGGGAGACATCTAGACACACCCATGACACTGCCATTTTTTCCCTAAGGGACTCTGGTGACTGGATCTTGGATCTTCACCAGTGCACGTGTTCAAGGCCTTGTCCCCAGCCGAGGCTGATCTTAGGAGACAGTGGCATGTTTAGGAGGTAGGGTCTGTGTAGGGAAGTTAGGTCACTGGGGAGTGCTTTTGAAGGGAATATTGGGAACCTGTCCTTCCTTTCCTTTTTCTCTCTGCTTTCTGGCTGCCACAAGGTAAAAACGGGCCTTTGCCTCATGCTCCCAACATAATGTTCTGTGGTGCCATGGACCCAGAACAACAGAGCCAAGCGGCCATGAACTGAAACCTCTGAAACTATAACCAAAATAAACTTTTTCTCTCTTTAAGTTGATTATCTCAGGTATTTTTTCACAGTAATAGAAAACTGACTAGCGCAGAATCCATTGCGGGGGTCCTGGACATAGTGCTTTAAGGTTTCTGTACCTTATCTTTGTCATAGTTACGTGACTCTGCAATAACTATGGGACCCTGCAGCTGTGCATAAAATGTTAAATGATTGATGTGGCTGTGTGCCAGTGAAGTGATTTATGGACCAGAAGGTGAAGTTCATTCAACATTTTCATGCCACAGAATACTATTTTTTTGGAATTATTTTTTGTTTAAGAATGTAAAAATTGTTTATTTGCTTTCTGGCCATCCAAAGTATGTGCTAGGTCTGGCCACACGGCCAGTGAGTAAACCTCACATGTAGTGTAAAATCTCGCATTTAGAGTTAACACCTGGGTTCTTACCTGAGCTCCATGTTCCTAGCTAGGACCTACTTTGTGAGCATACTTTTTACTTGGGTAAATTGGAGATGACGAAGTCTGCCTCCCACAAGTTGATAAAGATTCGAGGGGATGGTATGCAGCTGCTGGGCAGGATGCTTTGCGTAGTGAACGTTAGCTCAGTTTGGTTTCTATTAGCTGCTTTCTGTCTTTTTTCCCTGCTTCATGTCTTTGTTTTTTGTATATGATTTCTCTGGGCTGTCTTGGAGTCCTGCCTGGACCTGTGTACTACTGTCATGACTTGCTCCAAAGCTGGAATTGTACTAATTAGTTATGTCAAGAACAGTGTTTTTTCCTAAAATTTCTTTACAGTAAGCTTACCATTTTACTTTTGTATAAAAGTGCTTTGAGTATGTTAGATGTTAAATACAGATTTGTTCAACTGTATTGAAACTTTATTGAAGTTTTGATTTTAATTTTTAAACTAATTTTAATAAAAACCATTAAACTTTTTTAAATTTAAAAAATATCTTTGGATATGGTAATAATGCATGCCTGTAATCCCAGCGCTTGGGAGGCTGAGGCATGAACATTGCAAATTCAAGCTCAGTCTGGGCAACTTAGTAACTCAGCAAGACTATCTCTAAATAGAAAAATAAAAACAAGGCTGGAGATGTGGCTCAGTAACAAGCATGAGGCCCAGTACTGTCCCTCATACATTTTACATTTATATTTATTCCTTTTTTGGTGTCTGGTTCAATAAATTTTAACATATATGAAATCCTATAGTCATCACCAAAAGAAGGATCCAGAACAGTTTTATTTCTGAAAAAACTCCCTGTGCTCTTCCTTTGTGTCACAGGTTTCCTGACCCTAGGGCAGCCACTGATCTGTCCTCCATCAGCATAGTGTTCATGGTGCACAGGTTTCTGATTTCCATAAATGGAAGGAGTGATTCTTTAGCTTGAGTTTGTTCCTTTTGCCATTCAACACTTGTTTGAATAATGCAGTCTTAGCATATGGGGGCCAGCTCCACTGTGCACAGCAGGGCCAAAGGTGTGGAGGCACACAGAGCTAGGCCTTCATGGAGTGCAACTTAGTGGGGGACTTAGTGACAGGAATATCTTGGGTGGCAGGAATACCTTGGGTGGTAGCAGGACCTGTTGGACCTCAACAGTTTGGTCGTCCCCCCGGGTGTGCCAGGTGCTCCGCCCAGCCCCTGGGGCGTGCCAGGAGCTCCCCTCGGACCCCAGAGTGTGCCAGGCACTCTGCCCTGCCTCCGGAGCCCCACTCCATCCCTGGGGTGCACCAGGTGCTCTGCCCCGCCCCTGGAACTCCATTCAGCCCCTGGGGCATGCCAGGTGCTTTGCCTGGCCCCCAGGAAGGCCCTGAAGACTCGCCCGAGTCTGTAGACGTCTGCTGACAGAGTCTGGCGGTTCACTGTGTAACCCTGCCTACCCAACTAGACACTCAGTGGCTGTGAGGGATTGCCAAAGGGCACTTCTCCACTTCCTGCCATAGTAATTTGTGTACATCCATGTAATATACAGCATATTTAGAAGCAGCCAAGTCTCTGCCCAAAGTAAGAGCATGAGGGAGTAAATAAACCAAAAGTGCAGTTATTACCAGTGGGAAGAGCACTGACAGGGTGGTAAAACAATGGTGGTGAAGTGGAGAAAATTGATTAATTGAACGAGCCATCATCTATATAACTGAGTAATAAAGATGAAGGTAACATTATGTAATACAGCATCAAGCGGTAACCCCCTACTATTTTCTCTGTAATCTGGTATTTATTGTTTTTGTGTTAACAAATGCAAAGACAACACTATGCAATACAGCATCCAGTGATGGTTCCCTATTATCTTCTCTGTAATTTGTATATCCTTATTGATTTTGTTATAACAAATATGAAGATAACTATGTTATACAGTATCCAGTGCCAATTCCCTACTATCTTCTCTAGAACTTGGTATTTTCTGTATTGTTTCTGTGTTATTCTGGGTTCCTTTGTCTTAAAAATAAAATTAAAAAAATGAGAAAAAAAAAAAGAAAGGAAAAAACCCCCAAAAAACAGTTTGGGTCAGGAGGAGGGGTGTACTTATCCCTGAAAAGAAAAGTGACTTCATCTTGGTGGACTATGTGTAGTATATTTAAGACAGTATCAGAGTCAGACATATCCCCGGAGCCAGTGTCCATGTGTATAGCTTCACAGTACCACTCTAGTGGTTTTCTTTATTACAGTTTTCTGGGAAACTGCAGTAAAGGCTGAGTAGGGTTACTCTGATCATTCACAGTGGTGATTCGCGCCTCAATGTGGGTGCAGTCGTGGCAAGATTGAGTCCACACAGCCCTGCTTTTGTAAGCTGTATCCATGGTTGCTAGACCGCACAGTTCCTGTTCTCAACAGCTTTACAGTTGTGTACTGTCCTGCACAGAGGTGTGTATGGAGCACTTCTGCAGGGTGTATGCTGATATCCTAGAGCAGAATAAGGAACCTTCCCTGCTACTCATTTGCGCTGGCTTTTGGGGCAGCCCTCCTGCTCACAGGTGTGTGCTGCTAGCCTCATTTCCACTATTTCCTCGTACTTGGTTATTGAGCTGTTGAAAGATCTCTGAGTGCTGTTAATCTGGCTTGCATTGTTTTGGGTACTTGGGCTATGTCAGTGAACAAAACCAGATGAAAAAGTGAAAAATAAAAACCTATCTTGGAGCATATAGCCTAGCTTTCTGATATTTGCCAATTTAGTGAGTATAAGATTATATATAATTGAATTCATGTTTTTATAAATATGAATTTGAGCGTATCTTCCTAACATTAACTATTGGAGTTTCCTCTCTCGAGATTTCTCTGTTTTCTATTGGGCGCCTAATATTTTTTGGTAGAAATACAGTGGTGGGTTGTGATATTGTAACGTAATGTTTGGCCTCTGTTAGAACTTCTGACACAGGGTTCCTGAAACTCAGTGTTTTGAGTGATGGCTGATAGGAGCATCTTGTTGTTAATGCTTTTTCTAACTGAATAGATTGTAAAACATTTGCAGTCTGTGGAATGCCAAGTGTCTTACTGCTATTGGATGACTGGTGGCTGGGAGCCTCTGCAATAGCTTCAGCGTAGGGGCTGGTGTAGCTCAGTGGTAGAGCGCTTGCCTGCATACCCAGGATGTGGGGTTCCATCCCCACCACTGCAAAAGTGAAAAACATAAACAGAAGGTAGGCAGGAGCTGGGCAGTGAAGAGCAAAGCATGAGTAGCGGGATGGAATTTTCAGCCCCACCTCATATGTCAGAGGAGAGAGAGGAGTTAGAGATGATGTTAATTGCCAGTAACCAGTGATCTAACCCATCCTGCTCATGTAATGAAACCTCCATAAAAAGTCCTGTATGACATGGTTCAGAGAACTTGCAGACTGGTGAACATGTGTACAGGGAGCCCCCAGCTCCATGAGGACTCACAGCTCCTATGCTTGGGACCCTTCTCAGCAGGACCTTGGTGTCCTTTATAATATCCTTTACAGTAGACTGATAGAATGTGTTCCCATTTTTGTGAGTCTTTATGGTAGTACCTGTGGTAGTACCTTCACTTTCTGAGGTTTTAATTACCTGTTGTCAACCTTGGTCTGACAGTATTAAATGAGAAATTCCAGAAATAAACAATTCATAATTTGTTACTGTTTTTGAGACAGGGTCTCCCTATGTAGTTTAGGCTGGCATTGAACTCCCTATGTAGCACAGGGTGGCCTCAAACATAACACAGTCCTCCTGCCTTAGCCTTCTTTTCTCTTCTCTTTTCTTTTCTTCTCTTCTCTTTTCTTTCTTTTTTCTTTTTTGGTACAGTGGATTGAACTCAAGACCTTGTGCTTGCCATGCTTGTGCTGCTGAGCTGTATCCCCATCCCACCTCAGCTTCCTGAGTGCTGAGATTACAGGTGTGTACCACCATACCTAGCTAGTTTTATTTTATTTACTTTTTTTTGAGCTAGGGTCTGTCTATGTAGTCCAGGCTGGTCTTGAACTCACTATGTAGCCTTGGCTTTGAACTCACAGTGATCCTTTTACCTCAGCTTCCCAAACGCTGGGATTACAGGCCGGTGCCACCATGCCTGGTCCAATTCATAAGTTTTATATTTTGTGCTGTTCTGATTAGTGGGAGGCACTCTCATACTGCTTTTCCTTGGATGTGAATCATCCTTTTGGTTACTAAAGGCTACCTATTAGTCACTTGGTAGTCTTGGTTGTCAGATCTACTGTAGGCCAATGGCAGTGCATGTGTTCAAGGAACCACGTACCAGCCTAATGCTGCCTTACCGTGCTGGTGTCATTCACCTCTCTGTCATTTCATTGTGTAGGTGTTGTGTTGTCTTACATGGCACAAGAAGAGTGAAGGTAGTGTAAAGATATCTTTGTGAGACAGACCATTTTCACATAGCTGTTACTAAAATACAGTTTTTTGTTTTTTTTTTTTGCGGTACTTGGGATCGAACTCAGGATCCTGCGCTTGCTAGGCAAGCGCTTATTCCACTGAGCTATATCCCCAGCCCTAAAATACAGTTTTAATTCTTCCATTTTTTAGTTATTAATATTGTACTATGCTTAATTTATACGTTAAGCATTTATCATAGGTGTGTATATATGTAAGTATATTAAAAAGTATATATAAAATTTCAACTGTCTGTGATTTCAGGCATCCATGGGAAGCCTTGGAATGTGTCCCACACAGATAAGGGGCGTGTGTCTACAGGCTGTTAAGTGTGAGGAGTGGCTTTGGGAGCACCCGTTTGTGGGTGACCTAGGGCCCCACTCCTTGGAATTAGTATCTGAAATGGGAGCAGTCTTATGGGACTGATCGAACCTGCGGGTCTGAGTTAATTCCATGGAGTCTTAAAATTGAATTGGGTTGTTGGATGTATGTTGGTGTTACAGAGAATTGGAGCGTGCTGGTGTGAAATCTGCATACGTGGTGTTCAAAGTGTTATTAGAACAGTGTCCTTAGAGATTTTTAGGTGTCCTAGTGTTGCGAATGAACTGTGCCAGTAATATAGACTAGACAGTGATAGAGTTTATTGAATAACAGTAAATTCATGAACAGTATCAATTTATCCACTTTATCAGGCCAAGTACTCAAAGGTCGCTCAGTTGCCAATAAGCTGGGCTTTAAAATTTAAAAGTTTTTTGTTTTTGTTTTTGTTTCTGTTTTTTTTGAGACTGGGTCTCACTATGTAGTTCAGGGTGGCTTCAAACTCAATATGTAGCTCAGGCTGGCCTTGAATTTGCAATGATCTTCCTGCCTCAGCCTCCCTCCTGAGTGCTGGGGTTACAGGTGTGTCCCACCACACCTGGCTAAAACTCCAGTCTTAATTACTAAGATTTGTAACTGTCACATCACACTTCATGCGGTAATATGTGGAGGTTCTAGCATGGCTAAGGAGTACAGTGGCGGTAGAACTGAAAGCAGGCAAAGAGTCCATAGAGAAGTGAACAGTTACCGCAGGTGGCCAGATAAGATTACAGAGTAGGCAGGGGTTCTCCAGGGAAGGGAGGCCTGGGGCTTGTGGAGAGTGCAGAGTCAGTCACCAGCCTTTGCCTGGAGGCAGGCAGTTCCAGTGAGCCACCTCAGGCAGGGAGATGTGGCTGCTGAATCCAGGGAGAGACGGCTGGAGTTCCCAGCTTTGTGCTCTGCTCACCCAGAGCAGGCGCTCCTCATTTCCTATGCCAGGCAAGGGCCTACATTGCTTTCTGGTCTGGTGTGTCCACTCAGCTTATGGCCTGTTTTATCTGATATAACTCGAATATGTCCTATGTTCATATGCTTTTGATTTAGTTTAATTCATTTATAAGTGGCATTTTTTTTTTTTTTTCAATTTTGAGACAAAGATCTCAGTGTGAGTTCAGTCTGGGTTTAAAATCACTATATAGCCCAGGCTAGCTTCAAACTAATGGCAATACTTCTGCCTTAGTCTGTCATTTGCTGGGATTACAGGTATGCACGTGGCAGGTGGCAATTTGTATGACAAAATTGATTTATAAGTTTATGTCTTACAATTGTGCTGTGCAGCTGGGAGGTTTTTTTTTTTTTTTTTTTGTTAAAGTTTGCTGTCTCCAACATCTGGTAATTATCTATTTGTACATAGAAGTCACCAAGTCACTCTGCCACGACGTTTCTCCTCGAAATGGAGCAAACTTCTGTTTTATAAAATGCAGTCACAGAGCCAGGCGTGGTGGCCCACGCTTGTAACCCCAGCATTTGGGAGGTGAGGCAGGAGGATTTTTGTGAGCTCGAGACCAGCCTGGACTGCACAGCAAGACCCTGTCTCAAAAAGAAAGAAAGAAAAGGAGCCACTCCGCAGAGAGCGCGGCCTGAAAGCCGGTGTTCTGTACAGCAAGGCGTAGCCTGCTCTGCGTATTTACTGTCTATAATCCAAATTTATCTCATCCTTTCAGATTTGTGTGTGTGTAACGTTTTTGGGGGCTGGTGCTGGGGACTGAATTTAGGACCCTAACATGCCAAACACATACTCTACCACTGATCTCCATCCCCAGATTAGATAAATTTCTTTTTTTTTTTTTTTTAAGAGCAGAATATATTTACTGAGGGAGAGAAAACTTGTGTCCAAGAGAGGGGCAGAAGGGGGCCCGAGTGGGTTGCCAAGAACCCTGCCCTTCCCAGGGACTTTATAGAGCAAAACCACGAGGTGAGGCGGGTCCAAGATAGGGGAAAATGGGAAATTACAAGGTGGGCATGAGGTGGGACAAAACTATGGTCAGCCAATAAGATTACAAGTATAATTGTTCAGGTAAAATTGAGTAGACTGGGATCAAATGGGGAAGCAGTCATGTAGCAAGTGGGCATGAATACAAAATGGGCTTTTCTTGTAGGGGGTTGGGCTAGTGACCCTTCCTGGCTTTTTTAAGGTGGTTGCTACCTACTTAGAATCTCAATCCCTGATGTTCATACCTAGGAAGGTATGTGGTGCATTTGTTTAGTCCTTTGTCTTGAGGTCTGACCCACAGCAAAGCTCTCTCTATTCACAGATACCTTGTCTTTCATGTTGGCTCTTTGAGGGCCGGGCCCTGTCTGACTGCCTGTGATATTTTTATCTAACTCAGCTGCCTATAACATTTCCCTCTCTGAAGTAACCCGAACTGCAGTGAGGGGGAGTAATGGGCGATGACTGCTCTGGCTTTTTTAGGCTGAAAGGTGTTGTAGTTGATCAGCAGTCAGAGATACACTCCAGAGGGTCTATCTAAAGGCCCTCAATAGGCACCAGGCATTTTTATCTTGGGTAGGTGTGTAGTTTTAAGTCCTCAGCAAGTCTCAGGTTCCCAGAGCCTGAGTCTGGTGTGATGTATCTAAAAGGCCAGGCCTATTACCCTGACCGCTGAAGTGGTTGACAGGATCATGGGGTATGGTCCTTCCCAAGTTGGTCCTCTGCATTCCATTTTGGCTCTAGGGGATAAGGAGGCCACGCACACATGCAGAAAATATTAAATGGCTCTTTTTCAATGTGTAAGGATCAAATATCTTAGAATATGTAATGATGCAACTGAGAGGAGTAAGCAACTATGAATTTCCCATGTCTCCGTCCAAGGATCTTGGTGGGGAACTCCAAAATGATACAGGAAAATAAAAACTACCAACCTGAACGATGTCTGGGATGAGTTTGTGTTCTCTAAAACCGAAGAATGAATTTTAGGAACAGTGGAGGTTAAGAGCGAAATATATTTATTGAGGGAAAGAAAGCTTCTGTTCAAGAGAGGGACAGAAGGGGGCTGAGTGGGTTGCCCTACATAAGTATATCTAAGCCCGCCCTCCCTTCGCTTCCCCTTCTCCCCTCTGTTTCCCTCCCCTTTTCCCTTTTTCCTTGACTGAAACTTTATATTGTCAGTAGCCTAAAGTCATCCTTTTCAACTTTTGTTTTGCACCTCAGTGCTCCTGAAGTGCATGGTCAGTCGCAGTGGCCCTGTGTATTGCTGTTTCTAAGCTGGGAGTGGACAGAGGCATTGTGTTACAATGAGTTAGAAATTCAGTGCGGAATATAGAAATATTCTTTCTACGATGAGTACAGGCAATCAGGAGTCACTAGATTAAAGCAATTAGTGTGAAATGCAGGTGGATAAATTACTTTTTTTTTGAGACAAAGTTTCATTATGCAGTTCAGGCTGGCCTTGAGCTCGCTTTGTACTCAGGCTGCTCTTGAACTCGCAACGATCTTCCTGCCTTACCCTCCCGAGTGCTGGGATTACAGGTGTGCACCACCACACCCGGCTGGATAAATTACTAAAAAGATGACATTTTTTAGTTGCAAAATCCAGTAGCAAATTTATGGAATATCATTTTGGAAGACACAGCTTTGAATTTGAGTGATGTATTGGTTTCTTTATAGTGATCCTTTTCATAAGTAAATTTATTCACTATTGCCAAATAAATTTCATGGAATTGGCTATAGTTTTTGTATTTTTCTTTTCAACTTTTAAAAATATTTTATATTTTATTTTTATTTTTTTGGAATCAGGAATTGAACTCTGGACTTGGTGCTTGGTAGGTAGGCACTTTGCCACTGAGCTATGTCCCCGGACCCTCCTTTTTTAAATCATTAGTGATATGTGTTGCAACTTTCCATTTTGGGGAGGAATATTTACCAAGAGATTGACAGGTAATCATTGCATTTTAAAAAGCAATTAGTTATAGATTTAAAAATGTTTAATTCTCTAGATGATGGTGTTGATACCCAAAGTGGAACGAAGAAAGAAGATCTAAATGACAAGGAGAAGAAGGATGAAGAAGAAGCTCCTACACCTGCCTTTAGAGCCAAGACCATCCTGGAGAGCTGGGTGTGGGGCAAGCAACCAGGTATTTTGCTCCTCAGAAGCGCTGTCTTTGGGAAAGCTTGATCCAGCACCACTTTTCTGAACACTAGTGGGACTGCTTTGTTTGTTAATGTAATTTTCCAAAATTCAGATTAAAAACTTTTTGTATTATAGTAAAGTATATGTAACATAAAACTTAACAGTATTACCATTTTTAAGCATATAGTTTATTGACATTAAATACATTAACATTGTGGTACAATATAACCACCATCATTTATACAACTCCTTCATTTTACAGAATTGAAACGACCTGCTAAATACTACTACTCTATGCACCCAAGCAGCTACCATTCTTCCTCCCTCTTTTTTGTCTTTTTGAGATAGGGCTTCACTATGCAGTTGAGGCTGGCATTGAACTCACACTGTAGTCCAGACTTGCCTTGAACCATCCTCCTGCCTCAGCCTCCTGAGTACTGGGATTACAGGCGTGTGCCACCATGGCTGGCCCACCATTCTCTTTTTGTCTGTATGCATTTAACTACTCTAGCTTTGTGTCTGATTTTTTCATTTAGCATGTCTTGAAGATTCAGCCACATTGTGACACGATTCAGCCACATTGTGACCTGTGTCAGACTTTTCTTTCTTTTAAAGCTTAAATGATGCCAGGCATGGTGGCACATGCATGTAACTCCAGCACTCAGGAAGCTGAGGCTGAGGCCATGAGTTTGAGGCCAGCCTGAATTACATAGTGAGACCCTGTCTCCAAAAATAAAGAACCTCCACAAAGGCTAAATAAATATATATCCCAACCTTTGTTTATTCACTGGGTTAATGGACACTTTGATTGCTTTCAGCTTTTGCCTTTTATAAACAGTACTGATATATTAGTTTATAGTTCTCTGTTTGAATATCCACTTTCTTTCTTTTTTATTTTTTGTGGTACAAGGAATTGAACTCAGGACCTTGCATTTGCCAGGCAGGCACTTACACCACTGAGCTGTATCCTCAGCCCTAGTATCTACTTTCATTCTTTTTTTTGTATCAGGGATCGAACTCAGGACCTTGGTCTTGCCAGGCAGGTGCTTATTGCCACTGAGCTATATCCCTGGCCCTTTATTATGTTTTTGAGACAAGGTCTCACTGTGTAGTTCAGGTTGGCCTTAAACTCATGTAGCCCAGGCTGGCCTTGAACTTGCAGGGATCCTCCTCCTCCTCCTCTCCAGTGCTGGGATTACAGGTGTGCAGCACCATGCCCAGCTGTACTTTCAGCTGTTTGTGTATATACCTAGCAGCGGAATTGCTGGATAATACGGTAATTCTATGTTACAAGTTTTTGAAAGCCCATTAAACTTTTTTCCGCAGAGGCTGCACCAGTTTTCATTTTTCCAGCAGTGCACAAACACTCAAATTTCTCCACATCCTGGCCAATACTTTGTATTTTCTTGTTCTTATGTGATAACAGCCACTGTAATGAGTGTGAAGTGATATCCCAAATTTTGATTTGTGTTCCATAATGATTAGTTATGTTGAATGTCTTTTTATATACTTACTGGTTATTTATAGCTGTTCTTTGGAGAAATGTCTATTCAATTGCTTTGCCCATTTATAAATTGGTTTTTTTCAGTGGTTCTTTATCTAAGTTGAACTTTTATACTCATCTATTCCTTATATTCAGGCAAGTAAAACTCATGTTTTTATTCTTTGCTTCTCACATTATCTTGCTTAATTTTGTGTTTTTTAATGTTTGATGCATTTTTTAAATTTCAATTTTGTTGTTGTTATTCTTCGGGTTGAGCCAGGGCCTCACGTATGTTTAAGTACATGTTCTGGCACTAAGCTTGGCTTTTTAAACATACAGGGAATTCAGGTAAACAGAATTTCCTTGTAAAAATCCATACATTCCAAGGTGGAAATTCTGCCTGACTACCTACCCTAGTTGCAGTTTTCTCCTAAGAATTAATTGCTGCTATCATGTTGATGTACACATTTTTTCTTAAATATAAATGTATACATTTAAATTGAATTTGCAACTGGGATTAATAAGTTACCTACTGGGGTAGGGCCATTGTGGAATGAGGAGCATAGGTCAGGTAAAGTCCTCATACTGTTGTCTAGCATGTAATAGTTGCTGAAGTGTACTATATTTCTTTTTTATCTGTCTTGCTACAGCTTATCAATTGAATTGAGTTCTTCCCCAAAGAGACAGTTGTTGGCTTTATTGAACTTCCCATTGTTTTCTGTTGTTTTTCCTGATTTTTACTTCAATCTTTATTGCTTTTTTTTTTTTTTTTTTTTTTTTTTTTTTTTTTTTTTTTTTTTTTTTTTTTTTTTTTTTTTTTTTTTTTTTTTTTTTTTTTTTTTTTTTTTTTTTTTTTTTTTTTTTTTTTTTTTTTTTTTTTTTTTTTTTTTTTTTTTTTTTTTTTGGCTTGCTTTGGGTTTCTCTCTGCTCTTCTAATTCTTCTAGTTTCTTAAGGTTGAGGCTAGGATAATTGATTTTATTTTATTCTTTTAAACTATTTTCATTTTTGGTACTGGGAATTGAACTCAGGCCCTCACACTTGCTCTACAGGCACTGCACCACTGAGCTGCATACCTGACCCAGATCACTGATTTTAGATCTTTTGTCATTTCTGACTTAAGGATTCAAAAGTGTAAATCCCCTTCCAAGAAGTGTTTATACAACAGATTTAGAGATACTCTTTCATTTTCAATCAAGAAAAGAAGAAATACAATTTTTGAGATAGAATCTCACCATGTAGTCCAGGCTGAACTTGAAGTCACTGTGTAGAATTTATAATCTTCTGGCCTCTCAATGAAAGTATTTTCTAATTTCCCTTATAATTTCTTCTTTAATCTATTTATTGTTAGAGATGTGTGTAAATTTTCAAATATTTGGAGGCTTTCACATATCTCCGGTAGTGATTAGTAATTTTGGAGTGAGAGGCAGGAAACAGAGGTCTGAACGCAAGGCCTTGTGCATGCTAGGCAAGTGCTCTACTGCTGAACTACAGCCTTAGCCCTAATGATTACTAATTTAATTTAGTTGGGGGTCAGAAAACGTACTTTCTATGATTTTGTTCCTTTTAAATTTGTAGACTTGCATTATGGCCTAGGATATAAACTGTCTTGTTGAACATTTTCTATGTACTTGAAAACAGTGTCTGTTTTGCTGTTGTAGAAATTTTAATGAGGTCAGGTTGTTCTTGGCTTGGCCAGGTGTTCTTGACTTGAAGTAATTTTCTGGCTCCTTGTTTTCCACCTTCTTGGAGAGGACTTGAAGTGACACACAAGATTAGGTCATCACACCAAACTGACTTGAATTAGAGTTTAGTACTGTCCCTAGTTACCTGATTAGTTTTAAGGATCTGAGTAACCAAGTGGTATAGGCAAAGCAGGGTGAGATGTGAGACACACTGTTGCTTTCAGATTTTTCCTTTTGTGCAGCCCAGTGTAAGGATATGGTTGCTCAGTGAGATATATAATCACCTCACACTTAACATGTGTAATAGTTCCATCTTATAGTTAGAGAGTTATAGCCTCTATAGTTTTAAGTAGCTGGAAGACAGTCATATGAATGAAAGCAATTCAAAGGACTCTGTTCTTCCAGTTAAGTCGGAGTCCACCTAGCAGTAAAGACACAGATAGTTGAATTGTAAATGAAGTTACCTCCTGCGAGCCCCCTAGCTGGCACCCTCCCAGTGGTGGGATGAGAGTAGGGCCTCCAGTACCTATGTTCTGTCTAATGCCTACAGCACTGTGAGGCCAGCAGTCACTGGTTTAAAACCTCAGACCCAGCATGGCAACTGTCACACCTCTACCAATCTCCTACAGATGCAAGATAACAGTTTTCTGGCCACCCATCATCTGAATATGCCTTCGATGGGAGAGCAGACATCTGAGATGGAATTAAGGAACACATCTCACTACTCAAGAGAAGTCCAGGATAGTACTTCATTCCCACTCACGAGTGCCGTGGGGCAGCAGATCTGGCAGCAGCAGTAAGATGCCACACCTGGCCTCCAGTATCAAAAGCTCCAGTAGTTAAGAGCAGGGGTCATGAAAACTAGATGAAGATAACTTTTAAGATCCATAGGGGATGCAACAGAGAGAAGTAGGATTTTACAAATGGTCTTCTTATCCCACCCTTGTGTGTCAGTTCAGCTCCTCTCCCGGTAAGGTCGAGAATAAGTAGCAAGAACTTTTGTCTTAGTCTTGTCCCCAAGGCATCCTCACAGAGCCACTTTCACTGGAGGAGCCTGGCCCACGACCGAGAGGGTCCCTAGCCCTCACTCTGCTGAGCGTCTCTACAGAGACAGCCCCATCAAGACCAAGTGCCCAAGAGAGGCTCTCTCCAGAAATCGGGTCTAGAGAAAGCTTAACCCCTCCTCCAGAGCAGCGGTGGTGAACCTGAGACAAAGATAAGCAAGGCGGCCAGGCTGCTACTTACCCCCTCCTCACTAGGGAGACACGATAAGGAGAAAAGGCTGGGTCCAGTCTTCTGAGAGTATAGAGGCAGATAGAATACAAACAAACTACAAGTATTTGCTGGGAGAAGAGCTCTTAATCTACAAAATGTATTTAGCAAACTCTCACTAGGATTTGTTTTTGGTAAGCATACCTAAAACCGTACAGTATGGGGTATTGCTCACTCCCAGAGAAACATAACATATAGTCGATGAAATGTAACATGTAGTCTCTGACGCTCTGGCTGTAAAAGGGAAATGTCACACATCCTAAGTGCATCTATGGGAGACTGGTAGGGGTGTGGGGATTGCCACGCCGGGTCTGAGGTTTTAAACCAGTGACTGTTGGCCTCATGCTGCTCTAGGCATTGGATAGAACATAAGATACTAGAGGCCCTACTCTCATCCCACCACTGGGAGGGTGCCAGCTAGGGGGCTCGTAGGAGGTAACTTGATTTATAATTCGTCTATCTGTGTCTTTACTGCTAGGTGGACTTGGTCTTAACTGGAAGACTAGAGTCCTTTGAATTATTTTCACTCATGTGACTGTCTTCCAGCTACTTAAAGAAATCTTCTGCAATGAACATTTCAAACATTTACAGAGCTAGAGAGAAAATAGTATAATGAAACTTCACTTACTCATCACACATTCCAACTACTTCATGCTCTGAAATATTCTCATAACTTGGGGAGGTAGCTCAGTAGTAGAGTGCTTGCCTAGCATGTGCAAAGTCCCTGGGTTAAATTCCCAGGATTGCAAACCAAACAAAAATTAAGATATCTCCATAACTGTATTACCGTTTATGAATCATGCATGCTGAGAATTTTTTTTTTTTTTTTTTAGACAGGGTCACCCTCTATAATGCAGGCTTGCCTTGAACTCACAACAATCCTCGTGCCTCAACCTCCCAAGTGCTGGGTTTACAGGCATGTGTCAGTAGGCCATGCTGAGTAATTATATTGAAATATTGTTCTTTTTTTGTAAGGAATTGACAATGGATATTGTATTACATAATATTATCTTCACATATGTTACTGATTTATAAACCAGAATATCGCAAAAACAATAAAGGAACTACATAATTATAGAGAAGATAGTGGGGAATTAACAATGGATGCTGTATTACATAATGTTATCTTCGCATTTGTTACTCAGTTATAAACAAGAATAACGCAAGAAAAGATAAAGGAAATACACCATTATAGAGCAGATATTGTGGAATTAACACTGGATGCTGTATTACATAATGACATCTTCACTTTTGTTACTCAGTTATACAAATAATGGCTCGTTCTATTAATCAGTTTTCTCCACCCTCATCTCTGCTGTTCTCCCACCCAATCAATCGTCTTCCCTCTGGCAGTAACTGTACTTTTTGATTTATTTACTCCCTCAGGCTCTCCCATTGGGAAGGCACATGGCTACCTCGAATTATGCTGTAACAGACACGGGTGCACTCAAATTACCATGGCACTAGGTGGAAAAGCACCCATCCTCAAAGATGGTACATAGTCAGGGAACCAGATACACCATGGTCAGCACCCCATTGATAAGCCCTCGAGGCCCTCGGGGGTCCGGGTCGAGTCCACGGGGTTGCCCCTGGGGACCACCAGGCTCTGCCCCAGTGAGGTGCTCCCTGAGGGCCCAGTGGAGTCCATGATGTTGCCCCAGTGGATCACCAGGCTCAAAATACTGTTTTTATTTTGAATTTAGTTTCATAACAAAATGAATTTGTTTCTGTCTAGGAAATGTGCTGCTGAGGATTGACTTTATAGTTTTTACATATTTCTAGAGAGGCAGTATACCATGGCGGCTAAGAATGATCTCTGTCATACGCTGTACTCTTCTTTGTGACCTTGGGCAAGTTACTTAAGCAAAGGACAGACAGTACTACCTCCTGATACTTGGTGTGGAGATTGTCTGAGTTAATGTGTGCATAGTGTTTGAACCAGTTTTTGGCACGTTGTACCCATGTGGTGTTTCTTGTCATTATCTGCTGTTTCAACATTACATGCTCAAGCTGTTGACGGGCAAGTGTTTTTTTTTACTGACTTTTCTAGATGTGAAGGAGCTGAAGGAATGCCTTTCTGTGCTGGTTAAAGAGCAGCAAGCGCTGGCCGTGCAATGGGCTACCACCACGCTCTCGGCCCTGAGACTCAAGCAGAGGCTGGTGATCCTGGAGCGCTATTTCATTGCTTTGAACAGAAGTGTGTTTCAGGAAAATGTCAAGATGAAGTGGAGAAGCAGCAGTGTTTCTCAGCCTCCTATGGATAAGAAAAGGTAATAGTAAAACAAAGACAGGGTCCTGGTGATCGCTTCTACAGTTCAGGTTCTTTTTTAAAGGAAAGTTTAACTAAATGTTTTTACCACATGAAGTTTTATTTTTATTTTCCCTGTTTCTGTGCTTTGTTTAATCTGGAGAATGGATTTGTTGGTTTACTCATAGAGTAACACAGTGTTGCCTATTTTGGGCCATTTTTTATTTTCATTTATTTATTTGGTTTTCTGAGACTGGGTCTTGCTATGTAGTCCAGACTGTCTTTGAGTTCACTGTGTAGCCCAGGCTGGCCTTGAGCTCAGTGATCCTTCTGCCTCAGGCTCCCAAGTGCTGGATTATAGGTACGTGCCACCACGCCTGGCTGTGTCATTATTTAAAAAATGTTTTCTGTCAGTGACTATAGTAGCCAAAGGTTTAGATCTAAGAGGTTTAGATGTAATGTTTAGATTTGAAAATGGAATTTCAACATTGTATCCTTTTTGTTTTCTTTTGCTACTGTTTAGGGAATAGAGCATGTTTTATACCTCAGTAGTTTAGATGCTTCTTTTTTTTCCTTCCTGATATGATTCTTTTATTACTAGACGCACTTCTAGGCATACGATTTTTAATTTGTTGCTCTCTGGTAATATATCAGCAGACTCCCTTTGAGGTATTAACCAATAACCACTAGAATATCTAAGCCTCATGTCAGATTGTGTTTTTCCTTGAACGTAGCTACTAGGCAAATTTTTGTCTTCAGACGTCTAGGTTGCCAGGAAAACTCTGTGGTTAGCAGTTGGCTTTATTTGGTGGTAATAACAGTGACTTTTACTCCCCAAAGAGCCCATGGGTAGAAGGAAGCACAGGAAACCCACCTCTTGCTGCCAGAGATGAGAATGCTAATAGTAATATATATTTCTTGGATTTTTATTTTTAAATCCATTGGAAATCATATTACATGCTATTCTTGCCTATCGCTTTGTTTATTTTTTGCCTTTTTTGAGATAGGGTCTCACTATGCAGTTCAGGCTGGCCTTGAGCTCACTTTGTAGCCCAGCCCAGGCTGGTCTCAACTCAGAACAATCCTCCTGCCTCAGCCTCCCGAGTGCTGGGATTACAGGTGTGCACCATGCCTAGCCTTGCCTGTCAGTTTAAATAAACGGAGGCAGCTGATAGTGGAGGCTGGTGCCTATTTGGTAAGAGAGCTGGTGGCATGACTCCTCCCACTCTCCCTTCCTCCCACCCTCCCTTCCTGCCTTCCTTCCTGCCTTCCTGTGGAGAGTGAGCAGCCACTGGGACGGTCAGTGACCTGAGGGCTTGGTGTGTGTGCGCATTCAATGCTGGGATTCTCTAAGTGGTCTGTGTGTTTGTCAGATCAGACAGATCTATTCCCCGTGGTACAGACCAGCCTGGGTGTGCAGCTGAGTTCTGTATGCCCTTTCCTTTATGATGGAGCCAGTGCTGATGGATTAATTGGCCTGTATCTTTCATTAAAAGAAGGGATTTCTAAAATTAAAAGCTCTTTTGAGATAGTTGTGCAGTCACATGCAGTCGTAAGAAGTAGTGCAGTCCTGCTCTTCACTGATTTTCCTCCAGTGTTAGCCACTTGAAAAACTACCATGAGAGTGAGGACACTCACTTTCATACACTGCTTGTGCCGCTCAGGTTTCCTCAGTTGTACATGCTCTCAATTATGTGTGCTTGTTAGTGGTTCAGGTTACTGGGCAGACTGGTGCAGGGGTACTAGCCATACCTGGGTACATAACCAACAGCCCCTTTTATCTGCACCAAAAAGTAAAAAGGTGGTGGTATGGAATGAGCAGTTCTTACAGCATGGTAGCTTGGGGCTGTAGGGCTCTTTCTCCAGTGGCAAAGTATCTTCCGTGCCCACTTACCTTTTTCCTCCTCTGCCCACCTTAACCCCTGGCAACCACTAATCTCTAACTTTTTGAGATTGACTTTTTCCAGTTAGTATCATTCCCTTGATACTCTTCTGATTTGTTGACTTTATCATTTTAGCTCAGTAGTGGTCCGTGGTACAGATGCACCACAGTTTTGCCTCCCACTTTTGAGATACTACAAATGAAACTCCCATGATGGTTCATGCAGAAGTCTGTGTGTGCATGTTAAGTTTCTTCTGAGATGAGTGCCCAGTAGTGCAGTTGCTGGGTCTTGTGTTTAGGTTTAAGACTACTGTGAAGTATACTAATGTAAGAAATTGCCATACTTGGGGCTGGGGATATATACCTCAGTGGAATAAGCGCTTGCCTAGCAAGCGCAGGGTCCTGAGTTCGATCCCCAGTACCGCAAAAAAAAAAAAAACAAAAAAAAACTCATTTTAGAAATTGCCATACTTGTTTTCCAGAGGCACTGTGTATTTACATGTTCACCACTTATGTATGAGCGATCAATTTCACCACACCTGTCAGAACTTGGTTTCAACCCTTTTATTCTGATAGATGTGTAGTGATACCTTCTAAATTTCTATTGATTTCCTTTCCTCATTTCTTAACCTACTGTATAGTAGTATATTTTATATTTTTTGTGCAACTAGCTATGGGTTAGATAATTGACTGTTGTGGATAGGGTGTGTCCAACGCTTTTCTAAGTTTTTCTTGAACATCTGTAAAATAAAGAGCCACTTACTGGACAATTAGTGATTCTTACCCTGCGCTGTAGGGCTTTTCTTGGCTGAGTGGAGCCTAGCTCAGTGTGTCTCCTGGAATAGCTTTCTTCAAAGGCAGATGTTGGAGTAGTCCTCCCAGCTTCCCAGTTAGCACAAGGGCTTTCTGTTTTAAGGACTGTGTTTCCTATGATACATTCTAATTTTGTAATAGACTACATATATATATATATATATATTTTTTTTTTTTTTAATTCTTTTTAAATATTGTTGTTAGCCTGGTGTAGTGGCACACACCCTGTAATCCCAGCACTTGAGAGGCTGAGGTAGGAGGATTGCTGTGAATTCAAGGCTATCCTCGGCTACATAGTGAATTCATGGTCAGCCTGAACTGCATAGGGAGACCCTGTCCCCCTCACCAAAAATGCTGTTGTTATCTCCACTTAATAGAAAGAAAGCTGCAGTACATTGATATAAAGCAACTTGGCTGAGGCCACATAGGTGGTAAGTAGCAGAGTATAAGTTGAAACCGAATATGACTCCCAGGCACTAGCTTCAGGACATCAAGTGTGGTGCAGATTTGTTATGTGGGAGTACTTGAAACAGGCTGGGGTGATCAAATAGTGGGCTGGTTTCTTTAACCAACACCTAGAATGTAAGTCTGCAGGTATTCTTAAAAATAGTAGTTTCTTTGAAAGAACATGAACTTACTTTAACAATGTTCATAGAATAATTAGGGCTTCTTCTACAAAATGAACTGGTGAGCCATAAATAAACATAAAGTTTGTTACAGTGTTGATTTGACTAGTTTTGACTGCTTCCAAAAAATTAAATTTACCTTCAAAGTGATAAAGCTACCATCATTTTATCAAGCCTTTTTGAAAAGGAAAGGGTGGGAATCCCATGCACTGCAGATAATTCTTTTTTTTTTTTTTTTTTGTCTTTTTGAGATAGGGTCTCACTATGTAGTTCAGGCTGGCCTGAAGCTCACTTGTAGCCCAGGCTAGCTAGGCTAGAACATGCAATGGTCCTCCTGCCTCTATTTCCTGAGTGCTAGGATTACAAGCGTGCCACTACCACGCCCAGCTGTAGATAATTCCAAAGCAGTTATTCTACACATACTCTAAATTTGAAGCATTGTGTTTTGAATCCTAAACTTTTTATTATTAGTAGTATTATTTTGGGTGGTATGGGGGGGTTGAACCCAAGGCACTTTTTTGTTAAAGGAAAGGCTCCTGCTTCCTGGGGACCAGTGCCCTTCTCTAGGCAGCCAGCAACCAGTCTCCTGGCACTCCCTGTTCACTCTTCAGGCATTCTGTGAGTGTAGGTGAGTCTGTGTAGCAGCCCGTGAGGCCCAGCAACCCTCTGAGCCCGTGTTTTCACTTCTAATAGTGTCACCTTGTATTTTGGAGACGTCATCCTGTGTCATTAACTGTTTTTAGTAACATTTCCCCTGGTTATTATTACTCTGACTGAGTTTTTGGTAGAAATGTTATTTATTTATTTATTTATTTGTCTTTTTGAGACAGGGTCTCGCTATGCAGTTCAGCCTGGCCTTGAGCTCACTTTGTAGCCCAGGCTGGTCTGAAACTTGCAACGATCCTCCTGCCTCAGCCTCCTGAGTGCTGTAATTACAGGCATGTGCTACCACACCTGGCCTGAAATACTACATGTTTGTGTATGAAATTCAGTGTATCAAATTAGAGAATAAAATTAACTTCTTATGCACAGTCAAGTTTACATTATGCATACTTTTTTTTTTTTTTTTGGGGTACTGGGGATCGAACTCAGGACCCTGCGCTTGCTAGGCAAGCGCTTATTCCACTGAGCTATATCCCCAGCCCCCCACATACATTTTTATATTGTAACCTTTTTTCTGATTTTTTTGTAAGATGATTTTTATGATGCACCATTCATACAGCTTTATTACGAAATGCAAAATGAAACCGTGACTTGTTAAATTGACAATTCTAAGTTATAAAAAATTGAAAGAGACACGGGAAGATGGCTAAGCACTACCTCCAGAAGTGGGAACTCTGCAGGTGGGGAAGGGAGTAAGAGGAGTGCGTAGGGACTGTGGGCTTCCAGCAGGTAGATCTGAGATACCGGTGGCTGCGGGGGGATGATTGTGTTCTCTGTCTGCTTCTCCCATTTATGTGTTTCCCTGTTTATTGTCTCCTTATTTATCATTGGCCTCTCCCACTGGAATACCAAGACCTCTGGTGGTTTGATGAGCATTTTCCTGATTATTTGTAAATACGTTTTCTTTTTCTGAAAGAGAAAAACTTTTCCCTTTACAAAGGACATTCGATAAAAGATTTCAAAAATGAAACTAAAAGTCAGCTTTGATCCTACATCTAAAGAAAAGTATTGGGTGTGTTATAGTGCATGTCCTTTCATATTATTTATTATTTTATTTTGGTATTTCCGTAGTCCTGTGACTGACCAGTTATGCTCCTTTCCCCATGTGTATCTGTAGTTCCCGGCCCGTAGGCAGAGGTGTGGAAGGACTTGCTAGAGTTGGATCCCGAGCAGCGCTTTCCTTTGCCTTTGCGTTCTTACGAAGGGCCTGGCGGTCAGGTATGTGTGTCAGACATGTCTTCTGCTTCCCTGAGACATCAGGAGGTTTACCTTCTATGATCAGGTCTGCAGCCACGTGTCCTTGGAGTGATCCTGTATGCCTGCTAGGTCTCAGTTTCATTGTTTGTAAAATGAGAGGCTGCAGAATATTTGACTTTAGGTCTGTGTTTTTTAAAAAAAGAAAATATTATGGGCAACCCTCCCTTCCTCCTTCCCTACGCTGCTTCAGTAACCACCACTATGGAATGCCTCAGTGCTGATTTATTTCTAGAAGAACAAGGTGTTAGTACAGGTTGAGCATACTGAATCTAAAAATTTTTAATCTGAAATACTCCAAAATCCTAAATCGTTGACACTGAGATGACCCTGCAAATGGAAAATTCCACCCTTGATCTCATGTGATGTGTTGCACTCAAAATGCAGGTGCACTAAAAATCTTGCATGTAGTTACCTTCAGGCTGTATGTATAAGTGTGTATGGAGCAAATAACATTTGTGTGTAGACTTGAGTCTCTTGGGATTTCCAAGAGGTCTCATTATGCAAATATCCCGCATCTCCAAAATAACTGAAATATGGTGCACTTCTGGTCTCAAGCATTTCAGAGAAGGGATGTTTAATCTTTGTTACCTGCTTGAGTGCATCAAATGCAGAATTGACTTTGAGACAGCCTTGCGAGATTTGGGTCTGTTACAGGCAGGCTTGGACAGGTGACGGTGGCATCTTGTCACCCTGGTTGCGGCACAGCAGGAAAGGGGTGCTGTCCAGTCAGCACTGGCTAAGGGTGGGGAGTCTCCTCTGACTGAAGGTATGCCTAGGTGAGGACGCGGACCTCTGCAGTGAGCTGTTACAGGAGTCCCTGGATGCCCTGCGAGCTCTGCCTGAAGCGTCCCTCTTTGACGAGAGCTCGGTGTCCTCTGTGTGGCTAGAGGTGGTAGAGAGAGCAACCAGGTTCCTCAAGTCCGTCGTGACAGGGTGAGTTGTCTCTTCATACCTTTCTGGGGGAATTCTCATCCCTCTCTCTATGGCTAAGGAACCAAGTAGGTTGGCTTCTCACCTCAGCTTTCAGTGCACTCTCAGTTCTCTTAATTCCACATTTTGGTTCTTTGCTTTTTAGATGATTTATGATACTCTGATTTAACCCAGGAAGCTATCATATTGAATGGGATGGAAAATGACAGATGCTTTTGTTATTTATTTTTGTATTTAATGATTTCATAAACTTTTGTAACACTATATGAAAGACTGATAAAGTGAGCCCTTCTTGTATGTCTCTCGGTGATACTTACGAGCCACTGTTCTTAGGAACAGCTGGAGCTCAGTTTGAAGTCTTGATAAATAATATGGGAATGAGCAGCTGCTATTCAAGACCAAACCCTGTAAGCTGCTGTTGGGGGAGGGTCAGTGTAGAGTTCTTGCCTAGCGTGTTGCGTGAGGCCCTGGCATTGACCCTCATTGTCCTTCTTTCCCCAAGCCTTTAACACATGGACTTTTGGGAGTGTTTAATATCCAAATTACAGCGTATATCTACTCTTTCTAGTTTTTAAACTGTGAATTATTCTAAGGAGAAGTAAGAACTCTGGTTTTGAGTGTTGGGCATTGTGTTAGGGTTTTTGAATTTGTTTTGAAGTAGAAGCATGTGTAAACATTTCTCTACCCATATTTTGAGTAATGATGACACTTACATTTGTGCTTCAGAAATTTGGATTGTGTTTTCTAGAGTAATATAGGATCTCCATTAATACTTTTAATAAAAATATATCTTTAGGGGTTGGGGGTATAGCTGAGTGGTAGAGCTCTTGCTTAGCGTGCAGAAGGCCATGGGTTCAGTCCCAGCACTGCCTATAACTTCCCCCTCCCAACCCGTACCTTTCTAAATTAGTTACACTTTAAGATCTCTGAGTAAATTTATGTAGCAAATCTCAGAAACCTGATTCTGAATATTAAACATGTTTTCCCTGGGAGGGAGAACATAATTAATGTGTGCATGTGATTTTAAGTGTGCTGCTCTCACTAACACAGACGGCTTACCTCCGTTATGGTCACTGTAGGGATGTTCATGGGACACCAGGCACCAAAGGTCCGGGAGGTGTTCCCCTGCAGGACCAGCACTTGGCCCTGGCCATCCTGCTGGAACTGGCTGTGCAGAGAGGCACACTGAGGTAAGTGGCCCCAAGAGCTCCCTGAGATGCCTGTGTCTCTGCACACTGGTTGGATTATGTGGTATTTTATTGAATCATGAATGGCTGTAGCAAATGTGTGGTCTTCTGTAGTCAGGAAACCATGTCCCAGCTTTTTTCTAAAGCCAGATCAAGTTACGCTTTCTTCCCTTCCTTTTTTATGCTTAGTTGTTTAATCATTTAAGATCTGTTCTATTTTTTTCTCAAATACGTATTTTTATGCCATTTTATTTAAGATCCTAGAAATTTCCTATAGAAAGTACTATTTGAATGTCTTAACTGCTTTTATGTCTCCTGTCAGCAGAGAGTGGGTATCTCATGATAAAATATTGGTGTTGATTCATGGATTTTACTGCCAAAAGTTGTTTCCATGGCATTGTTTTAGTGTTCTTTCATTTTTACTTAGCTGTCTGTGTTTATTATTATGGGCCACAGCAAAAAAATTAATCTGTTTTTATTAGAGAATAAGTATTTTTCCTCCTTTAGTCAAATGTTGTCAGCCATCCTGTTGTTGCTTCAACTGTGGGACAGTGGGGCTCAGGAAACGGACAATGAACGATCTGCTCAGGGGACCAGCGCCCCCCTGCTTCCTCTGCTGCAGAGGTTCCAGAGCATCATGTGCAGCAGAGACACGCCGCATGCCGAGGGGGATACACAGGTAAGCGCCTTGTGGCACATGGTGTTTAGGGCGTGTACTGGTTCTACCTGCGTGGAATATAGGCTGGTGTAATAGGGCCAGAGAGTGCATGTCCATGGGGACAATCATCTTGGGAGGTGCTTGTATTTGATGACAGCTGAGAGTCAGTGGGGCAAGTGTGGGGAGTCACGTGTGTGTTACGTTGACAAGGCAGAGCATCCTCTCAGCCGTCAGGACTCTTGCATATTGCAGCGAGTGATCAGAGTCACCTCTGAGCTACAGGCCCTGGACCCTGTCCTTTTGCATAGTGTGTCTGTCCTAAGGCAGAAGAGTAACCCTTGGCATGGGTCTCATCCACTGCCATGTTGGCCCTGTTGCTTTCTCTCCACTGAGACCTTCGCGTGTGTGAGTTAGCACCTCTCTCCGTAGCAGCTGTCATTCTGGACTTGGCTGTGAAGGGGACTGAGTTTCAGATTCTGTTCACCCGTTGGGTATTGCTATAGTGAAATATTCACGAGGGAATCTTCTTTTTAAAGAAGGAGGGTTTATTTTGGCTCATGATTCTTGAGGTACAAGTTGGAGGACTATCTGGTGATGGCCTTCATGTTGGCAGAGTTCCAAGGTGGTACTGGGTACCATGGGAAGAGTGTCTATGTGTCTGTCTGTCTGTCTGTCTGGTCTCTGTCTCTTCTTATAAAACCTCCCATATTCAGATCCATGACATTAATCCTAAGATTTCATCTCAGCACTATAGTTGCATCAGTTTTCCATGCTCCTAATACTTCCTAATGGGGACTGAATTTCAACAGAAGATCTTTTAGAACTGCATGTGGCAGTACGTGTCTCTAATCCCAGTAGGAGGCTAAGGCAAGGGATTTCAAGTTCAAACCTAGTGAGGTCAATTCAACATGACTTTGTCTCAAAATAAAAAATGAAGAAAAGAACTGAGGACTCAGCTCAGTGCAAAGGCTCTAGGTTCAGTCCTCAGACCATATCCGTGTAGATGTGTAATGAAGGTAGAAGATGTAATGAAGGCATGTTCTCTTCCACAAGAA
Organism: Dinomys branickii; assembly: GCA_004027595.1. NCBI lineage: Eukaryota > Metazoa > Chordata > Mammalia > Rodentia > Dinomyidae > Dinomys > Dinomys branickii. The sequence goes on along the minus strand of PVLD010007298.1, from coordinate 38,774 downwards.
TAAAAAGTGATAAAAATCCCGATACTGTTTTGAGAGCAAGGTGTGAGATGTGGGTCAGCATCAGCACCTGCAGTGGTGATGGAGAGGACTGAGGCAGAGTGAGTGCAGGAAGAAGGCACACGTCCTCCTAAAAGGAAGTGATCTAACAGGAAGTCTTTTTAGCATTCACACTGGTTTTGAGGAGGTCGTACATGTACATGGTGTCTTTACCATTTTCCGTCCCCTAGACCCCTAGTTGCTGCCTCCCTGCTTTGCCTGATTCCCTTCTGCATCTTCCAAGTGTCTGCTTTCCTGTTTCCTACCATCTCTCCCTTGTTTCACTGTTTATTTATATTTGGGGCTTCTTATATTAGGGAAACCATGCAATAGTTAGTTCTCCATGTCTGGCTTATTTTACTTAACATTATGGGATCAAGATCCATCCGTTTCCCTCCAATTTTTTTTTTTAATGGCTGAGTAAAGTTGCACTGTGTTTATAGGCTATATTTTCTTAATCCATTTGTCTGTTGATGTGCATCTAGGCTGTTTCTAGAGCCGAGCTATTGTGAACTGTACACTGTAAACATGGGTATGCATATATCTGTTTGGAACATTCCCAGGAGAGGTATATTTGGGCCACATGGAATTTCTATTTCTAGTTTTTGAGCCGCTTCCATACAGAGAAAAGTCTCTTTGCTCATGTTGAAAGAGCCTACCCACACATGCAATCATCTTGTTGTCCCTGTGAGTTTCTGCCAAGGGGGGCAGGTGGGTCTCTCTGCATTCTTTGTCTCTTCCGTTGTGCTGTTTATAGGAGAGATTTGGATCAAGAAGCACAGGGTGTCAGTTCAGAATCAAGTGTGTGAGGCACACGTGCAATTAGATATCAGAAAGAACAGTGGAGAGGGCCATCACTCTGATGGCCCTTCCCGTATGCTAGGCAGTCTGTGAGGTCTGTCACCTGATTTGTGTCTTTAGTTCCAGCCATGCCCTTTGCCAGGGGGAAGGCTGAGCTAGATGAGGGGGAGGGTGTCAGCCTGGGCTGGAATCTCAGAGCTGTTGCTCTTTACGGAGAATGTTGGATTTTGTCCTTTCCGGAAAAGACACTCATTCCATTATCATGCTTTGGCCCTATTTACCTGTCATTTGGCACTCTTAAATGATAAGGTTTCTTTGCCTTTGGAACTATTAGTACAATGACTTAATTTGCAAATAGTTTTCTCCAAAGTGGGCATCATTCAGATTAAAATGAGAGGTTTTTGTTTTTAGTTGTCAAAGTGAAGTTGTGGTGCCACACTGTGTTCGTGGAGCCTGTTTTGTGTTCCTTCGGGGGCTTTGGGCTGCATGCCTATGTGGTAATTTGGCTGTATTAGTAAGCCATGTGGAGTCTGCACATAGGGCTCATTCGTATGTGTAGTGCCGTAAATATACCCACACAGTCAGTGTTACATGCATTTTACAGCAGATGTAAAGGTAGACAGTGTAATTGTATCATCAATGTTGTCATTTGATGGCCAAAATGAAATTTATAAGTAATGCATAAATGAAGTACCAACTGTAAAGAGGAGTTGGAGGCTAATTGTATAACTTTACTTTTCTTCACCATTCTGAATATATTTGTTTGCTTTACTTAATCTAGCTTTTATCTGGGCCTCTGAGTCCAAATGAGAGTTTCCTGAGATACCTTACTCTTCCTCAAGACAATGAGCTTGCCATCGATTTAAGACAAACAGCGGTTGTTGTCATGGCCCATTTAGATCGCCTGGCTACACCCTGTATGCCTCCTCTGTGTAGCTCCCCAACATCTCACAAGGTATGTACTGAAGTGACATTGCTTTCTTTTCTTGCAGTGCTGGGGATTGAACTCAGGCCCTTAAGCATGCTGGGCAAGTGCTTTGCTACTGAGCTGTACCCTAGCCCTTAGAGCAGTATCCTTTGTATGTTTTAGGTAGTAGACTCCCAGATTCTCAGTCTGTACGCGTAGAAGACTTGCTTCTATTATTGGTGGTGGGACCTGACCTACACTTTTTTTAAAAATCAGATTTTACTGGTACATTTTACATACACAGTGATTACACTCATCATAGAGAATTTGTACCTGTATATGATGTAACTTGATTCTTTTTTCCCCATCCCTCTACCCTCCCTGCAACCCCTCTTTCCCTCCCCATTTACAAAAGCTTTATTTCCACTCTTTCCTTTTTTCCTCATTTTTTTACAACCCCCCCCCTTCCTTACTTGAACCTGACCTATATTTTTAAAATATGTTTGTACTAGTTTAAGATGTTGTCAGGGTCACAGTGAGTGATGAGCAAGCTGAGGTGCACAGGGCTTAAGGACCCAGATTGGGCCCCCCAGAGAAGTGACCTTTATCTATACAACTGCAGCTTTCCTGCTTTCTGCAGGGAGGTTCCAGAGCTTTTTTTTTCTGTTGCTAGAAGTGCTAGTGATCAAATCTAGGACCTTATACATGCTAAACATGTGCTGTACCACTGAGCTATATCCGCAGCCTAGAACCTTTTTGTATACTCTGAACTTGTGTTATCTTAGTATGTCCTGTCACTTAGAGTCACGACAGCATACTTACGTACTGCATATGGACTGTAGTGTAATGGTGATAGTAGTGGCCTGTCTGTGTGGGGGGCACCTCGGGAGTGCCGGTCTATCAGGGGCCTCCCATGCATGGTCTTCGCTGATCATCATGGCGAGAAAACCAAAATTTGGAATGATAGTGAACTTTGTCTGGGTCATACAGTGTAATCCTGATTTTGAATCCAGGTTTTTTCTCTTTGTAAATATGAACAGCACTTATTAAACTTTCTAATCATATTTTAAAAAGTAAGCAATTAAACTTTCTAATCATATTTTAAAAAGTAAGCAATATAGTCACATGGTTCAAAAATCACCATTACATACAAAAACACATTGTCACTTCCTCCGCTGACCTTCATTTACCCACTTCATTTCTCCACTGCTTGCTTTCATTTTTGTAGTTGCCTAAGCTTTTGTTCTTCTTTGGAATGAACATTTAGGTGCAGCATGTTAGCTTATTATGTAACTTATTTTTATTAACGTAAAGGCTAGAGAGCTTTCTGTGTCAGAGCTTCTCAGTTTTTAAATGTTTAGTATGGCAAGTATAAATGTATCTTTTTTTAAAAAAACGAGTCTCATATTGGTGAATACTTATTGCCAAAATTTTGCTACCCAGACATTGTTGTGATTATTGATGTAGTGCATGTGTTCCTCTTTGTGTTTGTACAGGTGTGTATGTCTGTGTGTCAGAGAGATCACCCAGGGTAGGCTTGTTATCTTCACGTTGCTTTTCTGCAGCGTGGTCTTTTTCACCCTGACCGATAAGGATGTTTATCTCCTAGCTTTGTGCTTAGACTTTTGAGGTTTTGCCTGTAATGGGACAAAATGATAATCTGATGTGGGTTGAGCATTTAAAAGTACATTAAAGAGTCAGCTCTGTTATAATGTAGTACTATAGAAAAATAACTAATTCTTTCCTGTTAACTGAGGTAGTATGGAATATTCTATTTTGATGTTTTGAATCAGCTACTTCTTTCCTTCCTTTGTTTTTGGCTTATAGTATGTTGATATTACTCCTAGACTTTTTCTTGCTATAAAATAATGTTTACTTGCTTTCTTGTCTTACAGGGATCATTGCAGGAGGTCATAGGTTGGGGGTTAATAGGATGGAAATACTATGCCAATGTGATTGGCCCAATCCAGTGTGAAGGCCTTGCCAACCTGGGGGTCACGCAGATTGCATGTGCAGAGAAGCGCTTCCTGATCCTGTCCCGCAATGGCCGCGTGTATACACAGGCCTACAACAGTGACACTCTGGTAGGTGTTGTGGGCAATGTGCTTATGTGCTTCCTTCACTGCACGTAGGGTCTATTCTTTCTTTCACATCACTGATCAGTATCTGTTATTTTTTTCAGCATCTGTTATTATTAATGTATTATTAGTCATATTTAATGCTCTCCATTGTTAGCATTATTGTAAAGACTTTTAGGTATTAAGATCAGGCAATACTAAGAGAAGAATACTTACTCTGCAGCCCATTGCTGATTATGATTTCTATTTGCAAGCCATCTGTGAGTGTATAAGCTCACTTACTACCCTTGGGGCCAGGTGGAGTAGGTTTGATGGACATGATGCCCCCTGGAATGAGCATAGTCTCACTGGGGAGAACTGTGTGTCGCTCTTGCACAGGGGCAGCCTGTACTGTCCAGCACCAGCACTGGCTGTGCCTCCGTTGACTTAGAAGTTGCCTGTTGTTCTGCTCGTGTTGGGAAGGGTGAGCTGGAGAACTGGCCTAACCGCTCTGAAGGCTCTTGGTCTTTCAGTTAGCGCAGGTTTATTCAGGACTGAGAAATGAATGGGAAGAGTTGTGCTGTTTTCATTATCATTAGCTTTATCACTAATTTTCTTCCTGTTTTTACCCTTTTAGGCCCCACAACTGGTCCAAGGTCTTGCCTCCAGAAACATTGTAAAAATTGCTGCCCATTCTGATGGTCACCACTACCTGGCCTTGGCTGCTACTGGAGAGGTGTATTCCTGGGGCTGTGGGGACGGCGGACGTCTGGGCCATGGGGACACTGTGTATGTACATCTCATTCCTGCAAGTGACATTCTGTCCTTCTGTATGGCCATATCTACAATGGGATGGAAAAGGGTGTTTTCCAGTTGCTCCAGGATGTGGAGCTCAGATGGAGAGGGTTACCATTGTGTGTCCACCCTTGACTCTTCAGGAACTTGTATACAAGAAGGTCATGGAGATCAGCCGTCCTATTTTCTCCCAGCTGCAGCAACAGTCAGAAGTAGCACCCCCCACCATGTTTTCTTAAGCAAATGCACATGCTGTCCCTTCATTAATAAATACTTCACATATCTCCAACTAATCAGATCCTCTTTTTCTTGAACTGTACTATCCTCGCAGGACAAAGACCAACAGTTTTTTACTGTTATTTGGTGGAAGCTTTTGATTACTGTAAGAAAACAGAAACAAAACAGAAAGTAGGTGTTACAAACGCCCAGTTAGAAAGTTGAGAGCCCCGCCCAGAGCTCCTTTTTTACTTTGGTGTTGCGAGTGGAGCCTGGTGGGAAAGCCTTTAGCATTTGGTAGAAATTGCAGTTGCATGAGTGTGCCAACCCAGCAGGCTGATTTCATGCAGTCAGTTGTGACCAGGATTGGAAGTTACTGTAGTCCTGCCTGCCTCCGTATCTGGAGAGGAGAGTGGAAGGCATGTGGCGTGTTCACATCGGGAGTGTAGATAGATGGAGACATTATAGCTCAAATACTGCTGGGAGATGAGCAGAGTGATATATGTGGTATCTTACTGGGGTTTTTTCTTGGCGGTACTGGGGATCGAACTCAGGACCCTGCGCCTGCCAGGCAGGCGCTTATTCCACTGAGCTATATCCCCAGCCCCTGTGGTATCTTATTGATACAAGAGCTTGGAAACGCTCTTTAAGTGTAATGGGATTGGAAGAGATTAAAAACAGGTTATAATCTCTAGTGAAAAACAAAGGAGTTAAGCTGAGTCTATAAGCCCCGCACTCTGGAGAGAGGCAGGAGGCAGGAGGACCTCAAGTTCAAGCCCGGCTGGGGAATTTAGCATGACTCTGTCACAAAATGAAAAACAGAAAAAGGGCTGGGGATGTAGTTCAGTGTGAAAGCCCTGGATTCATTCTCTTGTACCACAGAAACAGAACAAAAAAGTCCAGAGGCATTGAGAATTGTCCTTGTGCTTACACTGGAAGGGAGTGGAATTGGCATGGGACATATGACACTTGAGAGGCACTGAAATACAGGGTGGTACTTTTTAATTTACTAGGTCCAAAATGTTTCTTTTCGTTGAGATGAAGTGCTAGAGTAACCTGTCCCTGGCTCTAGGAGCTTAAGGAGGAAGGATTAGTGCTGATGGCAGGGCTTGGAGAGAACCTTTTGGGGGGGTTGAAAGTTGAGCTGAACAAGTTAGGGAGAGATTGTGCAAAATAGAGTCCTTGGCTATCCCTGTGCACGTCTGTGCCTCTAGAGGGTCACACTGTAAGGAAACTGTGTCTCTGAGCGGGCAGAGTGGGCTTATTCTTGAGAAAGTGTGACTCATCAGAGGAAATGTATTCTGGATTATCAGAACAAAGTTTCTGTTTAATCCTTGCTGCCTCATACTTCATTTGTAAACTGCAGATTACAGTGTGTGTTAATAAAACCTGTTGGCTTCATTCTGTCATGTACTGTATATATACATATATATTAAATCCCACTCCCTTTATAAAGTTTTCACACAGTCACACAAATCAGTTTGCGGGGTATAACTGACTTTTATAAATCCATGCTGTTAGAACCACCACAGTTGAGACAGAGGATGTTTCCACTGCTTTTGGAAATCTCTTTGTATCTTCTCATCTCCAGCACCTGTAAATCTCTGAACTGTCCTCTGTTGATACTATTTTGCCTTACCTAGAATTCAATATAAACACAGTTTTACAACATAAGATTTTGTTTCTGGCATCTTTTACTTCATATAGAATTTGTTGAGCCATTCTTACTGAACCTTTTGGTCCTGCTGGACCATGTTTGGGGCACTGTGAATACAGTGAGTCAGGGCTTTCGTGTATGAGATTCTAATGGAAACTATTTTGATATTCCTTGTGGATGCTGTGCATGGTGTTAGGTTCCAGATTAACAGGAACCTGCAGCATTAGTGTTTGGGTTTTCTCTTGGTTATTCCATAAGATCTCTGAAGGTGAAGCTGTCTTGATATTACAGTAGTCTAGTGCAGATGATGGACGTCCTCTTCCAACCCTGAGAAGTGCCTAGAAGGACACTCATACTGTTCCCTTCCTCCCACAGGCCTCTGGAGGAGCCGAAGGTGATCTCTGCCTTCTCAGGGAAGCAGGGGGGTAAGCACGTGGTGCACATTGCGTGTGGCAGCACCTACAGCGCGGCCATCACTGCCGAGGGGGAGCTGTACACCTGGGGCCGTGGGAACTACGGCCGGCTGGGCCATGGTATGTGTACTTCATGGAGCAGGAGATGTAGACAGGCTGTCCGCCCTAGAGAGCTTGACTAATGACGGTCTTGTTTGTCTGTTTAAAGGTTCTAGTGAAGATGAGGCCATTCCAATGCTAGTAGCAGGTCTTAAAGGACTAAAGGTCATCGACGTCGCGTGTGGCAGTGGGGATGCTCAGACTCTGGCTGTGACTGAGAACGGTAGGTAGAGCCCACACTGCCCTGAGCAAGCTCTGGAAGATGCTTACTGCGGATTTCCTGGAAGGGTGGGGTTGAGTTTAGAGTAAACTTCGTGAGGCTGTCCTGCTTGGCATCCACTGTTAAGTCAGTGAAGAGTCCCAGAAAAAGCCAGACAGCTAGTGGCTACTCCCTAAAGCGTGTTCTGTGTTTTATCTAAAAATTAAAGTTAAATGGAATAATCGATGTTCTGAATTACCTCTGATTAATAGTAATACATTCACTGAAGTTCAGCTACTCTATTCTCCGTGTTAAGTCCTGCTTAGTCTGTGTAACAGTCTCCATTTTGGTGCTGCATTGGTTGCCTGTTTTGTATTTTTGTTTTTTGTTTGTGCTTATTAGTGAGATTATACTTTTATACTCAATTTTCTATTTTTGTGGGTACATTTATTAGGTCTTACGTTTAGAATCATGCCTTTTTTTGTTGTTGTTTTTGGTGTGTTACTGGGTACTAAACTCAGGACTTCATGCATGTTAGGCAAGTGATCTACCCCTGCGCGATATCCTTGGCCCATTATGTTGAAATTTCATGACTGTATCTATACTAACTGTGGTGCTGTGTCTTGGCATCTTGTTAGTCCTTGGCAGTGGGCATTGCTGTCAAAATCAGCAGGGAAATCCCTCAGCCTGCTGTCTCCCACAGGGCTGGAAAGACACATTGAGGATTGACTTCTGGGAGTTTCTTTAATGAAAGATCAAAGGTCATTTCAAATACTTTCCTATCCATATAGGTTTGACTACCACTCATTGTACAGATGCTATTAGAATCATGTTTCTGCTGCCATGAGTCCTAGAGAAGATGATCTCATCTGTCCCCTGTCAGGTCCTTTTTGACACAAAGCTTTCAGTCTGACAGTTCATTGCTTCTAAATATCCATTATTGACATGCCTTATAAAACTTGAAGTTCTCTGTTGTTTTTTTGACATGTGGTCTTGATGTGTTGCCCACACTGGTGTTAAGCTCCTGGGCTTACACAGTCCTCCTGCCTTTGCCTCCTGAGTAGCTGAGACTATCGGTACAGAGGACTATGTCCTTCCAGAAGTATTTTCTTTTTTTTTTTTTTTTGTCTTTTTGAGACAAGGTCTTGCTTTGCAGTTCAGGCTGGCCTTGAGCTCACTTTGTAGCTCAGGCTGATCTTGAGCTCGCAATGGTCCTCCTGCCTCAGTCTCCCGAGTGCTGGGATTACAGGTGTGCGCCACCACACCCAGCTCCAGAAGTATTTTCTTAACTAAAGTGTGATAGGTTATTTTCCTTGGCTTTCTTGGTGTGAAATTGATGTATTAGGAAAATAATGATATTGTCAGTGTTGAGTAAATTGTCGTAAATAGGATTGTGGACATTGCCTATTCACACTGGTGTTTCTTTGGTGCAAATTTTATAGGGAAATATGCCTGATACATTATTAAATTTTGAGACAACTGGAGTAGTAGAAGCATCCCACACTGTGCAGTCTGACCTGGAGTGGTAGGCTTACTGAAAGCAGTGGGGATTGCCAGGTGGGCTGTGTAAACAACACGCTTTTATTCAAAGTATGTGAAAGTATACCCAGTCCTTCAGCTGTGTGTGTTGACAAAAGTAGTTGGGAGCAGACACAGTGCGTCATTGACCTGTGTGGGCGTGGCAGGGATGGAAGTGTTCAGGTGGCTGGAGTGTGGTCAGTAGACCACAGCCGTGTGCTGGTGATCTCTGTTCTGGTGTTTTCTGGAGCAGAGGAGCTTTTTGTTTTGTGCTTAGGATTTAGTTGAAGCATTATCATCGAGTCTAAACAAGAGTCAGGATGTTGTTTTTAATTAAAAGAAAATAAATCAGCTTTTCCTTTAATTGCTTCTTTTTAAATCTTAAGTATAAATTATACTTTGCTTACACTGAGTAGTGTAAATTATATACTTTGGTGACCTAGATTTGTATGGGTTATTGGTTACATAATTTTCTGTTTTTTGGAACTAGGAATTGAACTTAGGGCCTCACACTTGCCCAGCAGTTGCCATGGTGCTGAGCTGTACCTCCTACCCTCTGGTTACATAATTTTCAACCTTTTTTTTTTTTTTTTTGCGGTACTGGGGATTGAACTCAGGACCCTGCGCTTGCTAGGCAAGCGCTTATTCCACTGAGCTATATCCCCATTTTCAACCATTTAAAAATGTCTCTTGAAAGGTACAAAATGTCTATTGAAAGGTACAGTTGTTTTTACCTAAATACATTTGTATTTTCTAGGACAAGTGTGGTCTTGGGGAGATGGTGACTATGGGAAATTGGGCAGAGGTGGTAGTGATGGGTGCAAGACGCCAAAGCTGATTGAAAAGCTTCAGGATTTAGATGTCATCAAAGTCCGCTGTGGAAGTCAATTTTCAATTGCTTTGACAAAAGATGGCCAAGTTTATTCATGGGGAAAAGGTGATAACCAAAGACTTGGGCATGGAACAGAGGAACATGTTCGTTACCCCAAACTTTTGGAAGGCTTACAAGGTGAGTACCAATGTAAACTTTTAAAACCCTTTGGGGCAGCTTCTTTACCAACTGTTTAAACTCTGTGGATTTTTCTTTTCTTAATGGGACATTCCATAAGTGGCCTGTCATTAGAACTTTGTAAATGACTCAGTAGGGACAGATAATAATTGGAAAATGGTTGATCTACATTAAAAAGTGGCCTAGAATTATTTTCATCAAATTCAGTTTGATACCCACTCAGTTTTTCTCTTCTCTTTTCTTCTCTTCTCTTCTCTTTGTCTTCTTGTCTTTTTGAGACAGGGTCTTACTGTGCAGTTCAGGCCAGCCTTGGCCTCACTTTGTAGCCCAGGCTGGTCTTGAACTCACAGTGATCCTCCTACCTCAGCCTCCGTTGTGCTGGGATTACAGGTGTGTCCCACTATGCCTGGCTCTACTCAGTTTTTCTAACATTGGAGAGTTCCTCACTCAGGAAGCTGGGCCCAGGGAGGTAGCTACTTTGCAGCATGTCAGATGTACTTCTAACACTGCAGGGACCATGGACATGCGTTGTGCTGTGGTCCCACATGGGAGATGGAATCAGGTTTTCTTGGGGTGGTCTGATTGGCGCCTAACCTCAGTTCATGCACATGCTTCTGCAGTAGAGACAGTGAGGATGGGAACTCCTGTGATACATGCTTTTGTGCTAATTATGACAGTTTTACTAAGGAGGATACATGCTTCAGCAAGTTGGGGGCCATCAGAACCTTGGCATTTGGGTTGTAGAAGGAAGTTTTGAAAGGGGAAAGCTGGATTTTTTCTGTACTGCTTGGGTTGGTGGGTGTAGGTCATCTCCATTCTAGTGGAGACCTGGTAAAGTACAGGCAAGCTGACAAGAAAGCAAAGAAGAAGAAGGGGAAGTTGGGTTGCACATCAGGTGAGGCCCTTTAGCATCTTCTCTAGTTTAGGGGTGGAGAGCCTTTTTATTTTATTTATTTATTTATTTATTTATTTATTTATTTATTTTAAAGACAAAAGAATGGAGACATATGAACCAGAATAAGCCATAAACAGTACCGAAAACACGAAATTATACAGATTATAATAGGGAATTAGCATTGGATGCTGTATTACATAATGTTATCTTCACATTAGTTAACACATAAACATTAAAAGAAATACCAAATTATAGAGAAGATAGTAGGGAATTAGCACTGAATGCTGTATAATATAAAGTTATCTTCACTTCTGTTAATACAAAAACGATTGAGGAAATACAAAATTATAGAGAACACAGAAGGGAATTAACTCTGGGTGCTGTCCTACATAGTGTTACCTTCACATTTGTTACTCAAATGTTACCTTCACATTTGTTATCAGTTACACAGATGATGGCCCATTTGATCATTCAATTTTCTCCTCCCTCATCTCCGTTGCCCTACCACTCAATCAGTCATCTTCCCTGTGATAATAACTGTATTCCTGGGTTTATCTATACCCCTGGACTCTCACCTTGGGAAGAGATATAGCTGCCTCAGACTATACTATAACATACATGGGTGTATACAAACTGCCGTGGTTGGAGGTGGAAGAGCATCTATGCTCACAGTGGACTGCCTGGCTCCGCCCTGTCGCCATGCTATGGGTGGGGGCGGGTCCAGTCCGTGGGGCGCCCTCAGTGGGGCCCACAGCGGAGCAGCCGTGGAGAGCCTTTTTATTAAACGACCAGACTGTAGGTATTTTAACCAAGTGAGCCTGGCTGTGTTCCTACATTATATTCACAAAAACAGGTGTGTGGTAGCATTTGGTATGAGAATGAACTTCATTGGGTCCTGGTACTCATTCTTCACTGATGTGTTTTGGCTTCTATAACATTTAAGTGAGGCTTACTTTCCTTCACCACCAGCTTCATTGTAAAGCACATGGATAGCTTACGTCCAAGGAGGCTTGTGTACTCGTAAAGTGGTTATTATTTTCTAAGCTTCTGAGGTGAGTTGTAGAGTAACATAGTTCACTGTATGCTGAGGAACTGTGGCAGGATTTCACCTGCCCCTTGTTTATCTCCCCTCCATTAGTAAGGGAAATCTGCTGCCTCAGTCCACTTAGTAGGTACAGAAATAGCTTACTCCATGAGCATATTTAAATTAGTGTAGGTAGTTTTATTGTTCCCTAATGTACAACAGGTTCTTTGAATAGAATTGGTCTTATAGTACTTTTTCACCTGAATTGTATGTTGACATTGCTCGGAAATATTCTTCATGTAATTACGTTAGATTCCCTAAAAGAAAAATGTAATATTTTGTTAATATTAGTTAAACATGAAAATGTTTTAAACATTTTTATGTCATGCAACTTTGGGAGAAAAATAATTTCCTTTTAAGAAAGCTTCCTCAGTGAGGACTGTGCTTTGCATAGTTGTAGCTGGGGCTGAAAAATTGATTTTTTACTGAAAAGTACACTGTCATCAGCATTATTATATGTGAAAATTTGTGAGAATGTTTTAGTGGCCAAGAAAGTGAGAAAATCAGTTCTTTCTATCTTAAATCAATCTCTTACAAGAGTTGATGAAAAGAGACTACAGAAGTACTTAGAAAATTGTAGCTTCCTTTATGCTGCTACTTTAAATAGAGTCTTTCTAATCTACTAAAATCGTTGAGCAATGTAGAAGGGTAAAGAAACACAATTCTGTGATCTTCCTAATTCTGAAGCAGTCTGTATACTTCAAAACATTGTTATTATTGTTTAAAATGTGAATTTCACCGTACAAGAATAAAGCTAGAGATGTGAAGTTTTGAGTTCTTAACCCATTGTGTTCACTGGGATCCTCAATAAATTACTTCATATTATTAAAAGCAATACTCTGATCTCATTCTGAATGAAATTCAATAAAGGGGAGAAAGAAAGAATAGATCTTAGTAGTAAGTTATGGATCTTCACAAATAACAGCTGACAAAATATGAGTTTTAAAAGCATATTCAAAGCAAAAGTCTCTCCTATGGAACAGGTCAGTAGCTATATTTCTGGATTCACTTTAGGTTCTTATGTTTCTTCTATAGAGCTTTGCTTGGTCTTCGAGCAAAGCGCTCACAGTGTGAGTTATTATTAAATGCCTTTTGACCCCAGTTGCTAGGAGAAGTTGTAGGCATAAAGCTTGTTCCATGTCCCTCTTTCCTCTTAGGGAAGAAGGTGATTGACGTGGCAGCAGGCTCTACCCACTGTTTGGCCCTCACTGAGGACAGTGAGGTACACAGCTGGGGGAGCAATGACCAGTGCCAGCACTTTGACACTTTGCGTGTGACCAAGCCGGAACCTGCTGCGCTGCCAGGACTGGACACCAAACACATAGTTGGAATTGCATGTGGGCCAGCCCAGGTACTGAGTGGGTAGTTCAGTGTGGTGTCTTGTGCAGTTTGGTTTCCATGTGTTCATTGCTGGTATGTAGAAATACGATTGAGTTTTGTTTATTGTACTCATAGCTTGCAGTTGTGCTGAACAATGAATTAGTTCTGTGACTTTCATTGTAGTTTTCTCCATAGTTATATCATGAATATGGAAATAGTTTTCTTTCTTCTTTCTTTTTAGTCTGTGTGCCTTTTATGTCTTTGCCTTACCTTACTCCTCTGGGCAGGACTTCTATGTGCTCTTCAGTACAAGTGGTGAAAATGGGAACCACTTCCTTGTTCCTGATCATAGGAGGAGAGTATTTAGTCTTTTACCATCAGCCACTGTGTTAGCTGTGGGGTTTTCTTGTAGATGCCTTATTATCAGATTAAAGCAGTTTCCTTTAATTCTTTTTGGAGAAGTTTATCATGAGTAGATGCTGAAATTTGTTAAATGTTTTTTCTTTCCAGATGAAATGATCATGTGGCTTTCTTTCTATGGTCTGTTAATTTTCAACTTGATATTATTTCTTCTTGTGTGGGTTTTTTCCTGACTTGTAGTATCCAGCAATTGTTTCATTTCTTCTAAGTTGTCTGATTTTTAGTGCCTAAAATTTTCCTTAGTCTTTTCTGCAGAGATACTCCTTTCATTCCTGATACTAATAATTTGTATTTTTAATTTTATTGATCTTGTCAAAGAACCATTTTTTACTTTTGTTAATTTGTGGTTGTTTCTTGCTTTTGATTTCAGTGTTTTCTGTTCTTTGTTAGTTTTTCACTTCAATTTGCTTTGGGTTTATTCACAGCTTTCCTTCTGTTACTTAAGAGGGAATCCTAGATTGTTGAATCTTCTTTTGTATGCTGTAAGTTAAGTAGTGCTTTTAACTACATGCACAAATTTTGATACATTTTTATATGTGTTCAGTTCAAAATATTTTCTAATATGCCTTGAGAATTGCTCTTTGACCAGTGAATTACTAATGTATTTAACTTTTAGCGTGTTTGGATATTGTTCAGTTATCATTTTGTTTTTCTTGAGCTGGAAAAACTATGATTTTAATTCTTTTAAATTTAAGATTTGTTTTGTGCCTCAGGATATAGTAAACATTCTGTGTTTGCTTAAAAAGTATGTTTGTTTTGCTATTGTTGGGTGAGGTTTTCTATAAATACCCTTTAAATCAGTTCATCGATGGTACTGTTCAGTTTTTCTAGATCCTTGCTGATTATTTCCTCCTGTGAGGAAGCCAGTATAGTTACACATATTCATATATACTTAGAGCTATTATTCTAGTTTTAAGTGGGTTCAGAGCCACACAGCCATTCATGAATATATACTAGTAATTTTGAGAGTGAAAAATTTGTCTAAAAACCTTTTTTACTTTTTAGGTGTGGCAAAATGAGATGGGAATAGTGAAATGTGAGGGGAAACCATAAACTGGTAGTATGTGAGCTCAACAATGAAAAGTCACATGCATTCAGGAGTTAGAGGGATGACGGTATACTCTAAGGCATGTTTATCATGCAGAGTGGGAAGTCTCTCCTGTGGAACAGATCAGTAGCTATATTTCTGGATTTATTTTAGGTTCTTATGTTTCTTCTATAGAGTTTTGCTTGGTCTTCATGCTCTGAGTGGTCCATTGGCCTCCGTGTCCCTTTCGTGGTGGACATCTGTTCAGTGACTTTTGAGCAGCTGGATCTCCTTCTGCGGCAAGTGAGTGAGGGAATGGATGGCACTGCAGATTGGCCCCCACCACAAGAAAAGGAGTGCATGGCTGTGGCGACGCTGAGCCTTCTACGACTTCAGGTGTCCATGCTTTCCCTGCTTTCTGCTCTTTTTTTTAAGTATCCTAGGAAATGATGACTCTGCGTGCATAATGAAGGGTATGGCTTTTAGTCTGTTAGGTGAACAGCTAATGAAACATTGGAAGTGTTTAGAGTAAGATCACCATGGAGTAATGTATATGAGGCTTAAAGAATTGGATACAGTTCATTTCTGTTTATTCCAGAAGTCAGCTTTGCATACAGGTAAGAGTGTGTGCATTGTGTTATTCCTGCTGTGATCAGCTTCTATACACTCACTGAGGGAGGCAGCCTTGGATTTACTGTTGAGTAGGGTGAAGTAACTGCATAAGACAGCAGGAGCCTGAGAGAGCGAGACAGATGTGGCGAGAGACGGTGCTAGCCTCTCTCTGTTGAACCATGAGAACTTTGCTTAGTAAGCACGGTTCCATGTAGCACTGCCTTAAAGTGAAAGCTACCCAAACCAGCCAAACTTCTCCCAGTGTTACTTCCTCCCTGGTATTACACCTGAACTCACCCTTTCCCTTTCAGTGTACTAACTGTCAGGAATGTAACCCTATTCCTCTCCCCACCCACATCCCTCCTTCTGTCCCTAGGTTACCTTTCCTTATGTCATTATTATTTTTGTTGTTGTTACTTCGTTCATGCTTGTGACATATAAAGATTACAGTCATTGAGGGTAGTTAGTGCATACTCATGACACATCTTAAATCCTTTTATGTCTCCATCCCCTCCCTGCTTTCCCACAGCCTCAGTTTCTTGGTCCTCTTTCCCAATTGCAAAAGAGCTGTCTGTCTCCCAATTTCCTTTTACCAGTCTTTCAGTTTGTGTTTTTCTCTGACTTGGATTGCTCCACTGAGAGAAACCCTATGATATTTCATCTGATTTATTTCACTTAAAATTATGTTTTCAAGGAATATCCATTTTCCTATAAATACCTTGAATTTATCATTCTATGTAGACAAATAGTATTCTATTATGCAAAGGTACCCTCATTTCCTGTGTCCGTTTGTCACTGCTCAAATGAGCTGGTTCCAAGATTTAGCTATTAGGAATTGTCATGCACAAAAGTTTTAAAAAATGCTATGTAAAATTGCATGTAGGTTGTGTGTATAAAGTGTGTGTGCAACGCAAATTGTGTTTGTGTTTAGATTTGGAACTTATTCTGACCTCCAAGGTAATCTTATGTATGTGCAAATATTCTCAAATTGAAAATGTCCAAAATCTGAAACTTTTCTGGTCCGAAGCATTTCAGATAAATGATATGCAATCTATAATGAGAAGTTAATTTTGTTGATTTTAAATCATATCAAGTCTTTAAGTGAAAATTATTTTTCTCCTTTCAGTTGCATGCTGCCATTAGTCACCAGGTTGACCCGGAATTCCTTGGTTTAGGTCTGGGCAGTGTCCTCCTGAACAGCCTGAAGCAGACTGTGGTGACACTGGCCAGCAGTGCGGGTGTGCTGAACACTGTGCAGTCTGCTGCCCAGGCTGTGCTGCAGAGTGGCTGGTCTGTGCTACTACCCACAGCTGAGGAGCGGGCCCGTGCACTGTCTGCTCTCCTGCCCTGCACAGGTGCGCCTGGGCTCAGAGTGGGTGAGGTGTAGACAGGGCTGTGGGAGGAGATGGTTCCTCCCTCAAACTGGCAAACAAACTTTCCTTTTCTAATTTCAGGCAATGAAGTAAACATAAGTCCTGGTCGTCGGTTCATGATTGATCTGCTGGTGGGCAGCTTGATGGCTGATGGAGGGTTAGAGTCGGCCCTAAATGCAGCTATCTCTGCAGAAATCCAGGTATAGGGTTCCAGGGTGTGGGACCTGGTGGGCAGTTAGTTGTGAGTTAACAGTGAGCTGAGATTGGAAAGTGCACTCAGTCGTGTATATGAATCGGGCCTGGAAAGTGTGCTCACTTGTGTGTTTGAATTGGGCCTGGAAAGTGCACTCACTCGTGTGTATGAATCGGGCCTCTAAAGTGCACTCACTTGTGTGTACGAATCGGGCCTGGAAAGTGCACTCACACGTGTGTATAAATTGGGCCTGAAAAGTACACTCAGTCCTGTGTATGAATCAGGCCTGTTGCCTAAACTGAAATGGAGAACTTCAGTCACATCCAAGTATTTTCTTTACTTATAACTCTCTTACTGATTAAAACATTTGTTAGGATATTGAACTGTGATAAAATACTCTGCTGTCCATGTCTGAATGAATGTGGTACTTGCCCCCTTCATCATATGCGTCTTTTCTGTCACGCAGTGAGGTTCCTTGTGCCCTTCTACACCCAGCAGGGACACTCCTCCACTTCTCAGACTAGTGGAATGGTGCCTGCTGGGAGCGTCACATAGGTGGAATCCTGTGCAACTATTCTTTTGTGTCTTCTTTTGCTTCAATGATTTTCAGACTCATTCACTAATATGAGTGTATATGTCACTTTTTTAAAAGAGAAGTATTGCATTAGGTGGTTTTAGGACTGTTTATTCATTCTTCTCTTGGAGCATTGGACTGTTTTTGGTTTTTCACTGCAAAACTACTATGATCATCCTGTGTACGTATCCTTTAGTGAACATGTTTTTCTTTGCTAATTTAAAGTAATTTAGAGTTGAATTTGGTGGGTCCTATTTGTTTGTAGTTTCTCAGAGTGGGTTTGTTGTTTTATTTGAACCAGTATTTATGTGTCATCTATTTCCTATCCTTACAAAACAGCCCCTGAAAGGTAGTAGGAGACTATCAGTGATGGGAGCCTGGCCATTGGATCCATAGGAAGAATAGTCTGTTCAGAACCTGGTCAGCTGACTGCTGAGATTTTGTGCATGCGTGCACACCTGTGTGTGTGTGTGTGTTTGTGTGTGTGTATACATGTGCAGGTGTAAGCCAGTGTTGCCATTTTATCTGTCAGGTCATAGAGGCTGAGACAGTTGGGCCCAGGGGTTAGGGCTCAGCTCAGTGTGGCTTCATACAGCTAATGAGATCTCTGGTTACCAATTTTCTGTTTTACGAATTATAGGATATTGAAGCCAAAAATGAAGCACAGAAGGAAAAAGAAATTGATGAACAGGAAGCAAATGCCTCAACATTTCATAGAAGTAGAACTCCTTTGGATAAAGACCTTATTAATACAGGGATCTATGAATCTTCTGGGAAACAGTGTTTGCCTCTGGTCCACCTCATACAGCAACTTCTTAGGTAATTACATTTTAATTGGTAATTATTGGTTTTCCTGTTGATTTAGTGAAATGTAACACTAGGATCTTAAAAATAGTTTGACTGTTGAGAAGTTTCTCTGAAAGTTACCTAGAGTAGGTTTTAGGGTAAAGAACAGATTCTTAAATATAGATGAAAAGAGTGGTTGGAGAATATGAGGAGACTAAAATTTTCCATGAAAGCAAATTGGAGTGTGGAATAAACATGTAGAAAGGTTCTTATCCTCATTAATAAGCAGATTGTTGCAAGTAAAAGTCTTCAGAGTGGGGTTAGTTTTTAAAAATTAGTTTTATCATTGCCTAATTCTATATGTCATCTCTATCTGTGTATCTGTCTCTATCTTTTTATCTTTGTTAGACAGCTTTTAATTTAAAAACTAAAATAAAGCATTCTTTTTGAAGGCAAGATCAGGAGGAGTTAAAAATAACTCAGCTTCATACTGTTAGCAGAGGTGAACCTTGGCAAGGGCTCAAGTGTTCAGACACAGTTGGCTAAAAACTTAATTCAAGAAGAACAGAAAAGCAGTGTAGTTTGTGAAAGAAATTTGCTAGAAAATCAAAAAAGTGATCACACATTTGTTAATCAAAACTCTGCTCTGTGAACCTAAGTTCTCCCCCTAGAGGAAGTAGGCCCTGCTGGTTTGACTTGGGCAGCTGAGCCCGCAGCAAGAGGTCTGGGCAGAGGCTGCATGTTTCTCTGTCTGTTCAGACAGGACAGTGGGCTGTGTTTGTTCCTTGTAGCTAGCAATGCTAGAGTTTAGTGCACACGTGGTAAACTTTTAAAATAGGAAGTTTTAGAGCTAGTTCCAGTTACTTACTTTAGTAAACACTTTTGAAAAACATTTTAAAAGATGTTTTTGTTTTGTTTTTCTAATCTGATGATTGTTCCCTGTATCAGTATTTTATAAATTTTGATGTTTAACAAATTGAAATAAAGGGACTTGACTCTGTTGTGTAGTCCACCGTAGTAGAAAGAATGTGGAATTTGTTCTCAGAAAATTTCAGTTGTGATTGCCAGTACAAACCCGACAGGTGGCCTCTGCCCAGCGTGGACTCTGCGAGGAAGACTGAGAGCTGTGCTGCTTACATTCGGAGTTAACTAAGGGTCAGATGAAAAGAGTGGGTGTTACATGCTTGGTAGTTAAAACTTAAAAGTGCTTTGTAATAGTTTTGAAGTGAGTGTTTCCTAAAAGTGCTTTTTTCATTGCTGATCACCATCACCATTTCTTCTTTAGAGTCTGTGCTGTGGGCTGTTGTCCCTGGCAGAGAGCAGGCCATGTCCAGACTGTTCCTGAGACTGGAGTTTCTAGGTCTGCACCGTCCAGTCTGGTTGCCCCTCACCATAGATGATTAGCACTGGAATGTGTCTGTGATTGCTGAGACATGAATATTCTATTTTGTTTCTGTGTTTGAGAGAAGGTCTTGCTGTGCAATTTAGGCTTGCATTGAGCTCACTGTGTAGCCCGGGCTGGCCTCAAACTCATGGCAATCCTCCGCCTTCTGAGTGCCTTCTGAGTGCTAGGATATATCACCACACCTGGTTATCTGTTTACTTTTTATTAATTATAATTAATGTATACCTAATTCAGTCACTGGAAATAATATGCTTATAAGAATCTTTTTCAGCTAACCATCACATAAGTCTTAAGTGCAGATTAGATATTTCTTTTGTGTTTTTTTTTATAGACAGGGCCTTACTATGTAGCTCAAGCTGGCCTTGGACTCAGTCCCGAGTGTTGGGGTTATAGGCATGCCTGGCCAGATCAGATATTTCTAATGCAAATTTAACTATTAAAACTGAGTTGTTGTATACAGATGTGTTATGGCTTCTGAAGACATACGAAAAAACCTGTAGGAGCTTTTCTTCAGTGGTTTCCTGTTGAAATGGTACTATTTTCAATGTGTTGGGATATGTTGGCATCTTGTCATTGACAGAATAACCGAGATGTACAACTTAAAGGTAGGAAGTTTTGCTTTGGCTCGGGTCTCAGAGGCTTTAGGCCATGACTGGCACGTCTGTTGCTCTGGGCCTGTGGTGAGGGAGTGCGTCCTAGGAGGGCCTGTGGTGGAGCGAAGTTGCTCATCTTACGGGGGCTAAGATGCAACGTGAGCAAGAGGAGATCTGCCCTTCAAGACCTTGCTCCCAGAGACCCTTCTCCCCAGGCCCCACCCCTTCAGGGTCCCACTGCCCCCCAACAGCGCCAACTCAGGATGACACCTTTCGTATGTGGGCTTTCCACAGAGCCTTACTCAAACCATCGCATGAGAGAAATACTCAATTTTATGTGCTTCCTTTTACTTTTATTACTGTGACAAATTTTTTATTTTTTTAATTTTTTTCTCTTTTATTATTAGTGCCTGTTAATTTTTTTTTTTTTACTGTGACAAATTGAAAATTGTAAATTATTTGTGTGACACTGCTGTTCTTATTTCTCTTGTTTGCCATCTGCAAAGGTCACCTTCCGTGTCTTACTCTTTATCAGCGTGTATTTTTGTCCCTGTGGCCTTCGGGGCACCACGTGACACACCAGCTCCACAACACATTTATGATGCAAATGTTCCTACTTGAAAGGTGTGAACCCAAAACTTAAGTGTAGAGATACATGTTGCCTCACTACAGTTGTAGAAAATTGAGGAAAAATGCACTCACAGCCTTTTGGCTAATGGAGTGTGTATAATCCAGGCTCTTTCTGTAAACATAGATAATGGGCCCCTCCTTTTGTGTGGATTGGCATTTTATAAAATGTTCTTTGTTTCTTAGGAAATTCAGGTTGAAGACATTGTTCCTTGCCGAAATAAGCTGGGAAATAAATTTGAGGGAAACACTTCATTCTTATGCTGGCATTAAGCCACATGGTAGTATTTGTATTTGAAAATACGGATCTGTGACTTTTGTAATTAGTGAGGCCCCCCCCCCCCCCCCGAGTTAAACTTCTGATTATGGTTCTAAGTGTAATGGTAGAATATAAAGTATAAATTTTTGGTATTAGTGTCTTGCTTCTTCAAGCTAAATGCCAAATTCCTGACCTATTTCTTCTGTAAAGATTTTGCTGGGGCAGGTTACCGGGTAGTCTAGAAGCAAGGTGAGGTCAGGAGGCAGTGGAGACCCCAGGGTTTGCTCAACTTTGTTGTGTGTGATGAGGGGAAGCCCATGGATGTAAGGGAAGCTTGTGGAGGCCTTCTAGCCCCTGCCTCTGGCTCCTGCTCCTATCCTTGTGTGCACGGCTGACAGTTCCCTGATGTAAGCCGTGGGGCCGCTGCTGCTGATGGCGGTTCTCAGCAAACCTGTTGTAACACTAGCAATCAAAGAGATGGAGCCAGAGCATGCCCTTGACCTGCCCTTTGTGTTATTTCAGCAATCCCCAGGGCAGTTTTTGGTGACAGTAGCAGCAACACATGTTGACCAGCCAACCCACGCACATTCCTGCCTGGCATGGGCTTGTGGGATGTGTCTGGTTTAGTGGCTGTCCTGGAACCAGGCCTGCTTTGGCTCTTGTCTCTTCTCTGTTGATTTCTGCCTCTAGTAAGCTACTTCATGTTTTCCGTTCTCAGTACCAGAGATCAGGCCTGGCTCACCTATAGCAGAGACTGTTACTCTGTGACAGAGCCCCATCTGGTGTTTTGCAATCAGAAATACTCACTACTGTTGTAACTGTACTTCCTAGAAGTTCGTGGTCTTGTCCTTCCTTCCCATCCGCTGATGGCTTGTGGCTCTGGTCTCATCACACTGTTGAGACTGGAGTTGGTACTTGTTTCCTTGTTTCTGTGCTTCTTGGACACCTTACAGGAGAATTTGTAATTCTCTTGTTCTGAAGTATAGGGATGTTGGGACTTCTTTGGTCTTCTTTTCCAGTTTCCCGAGTCCCAGGTACCCCTGCACAGCCCACCCTGGTGCTATCTCAGAGTAGGTGCTAAAGGTAGATCTGTAAGGCAGACAGTAATACAGGTGAGTCCTGTCCTGAGGATAGATAACATTTATATTTGAAATGCAGCTTTGGAGGAAAAAAAGCAGTGGAACAGTTTTAGATAGAAATGTTCCTTTTTGAGTAAAATCCACTCTTAATTTAGACCATTCTCAAGGCAAGTTTGTAAAGCAAAGGGGCATCATTATATTTTTTGAATCTTAGGAGCTTCTCTGCTCAGGCATATTGATTGATTGATTGTAATACTGGAGATTCAACCTAGGGAACTACACCCTCAGCCTTTTAAAATACTTTGTTATGTCACTGAGGGTCTTGCCATGTTATTGAGTTGCATGAGCTGGGTTTGAACTCTTGACCCATCTTTCTCAGCCTCCCACAGTGCTAGGGTTACAGGTGTGAGCTACCATGCCTAGCTCTCTGCCCGGTTTTGGCTGCGGTTTTGCTTATTGCACAGATACACCTGTCACATCTGGGGAGGGCAGCCAGCTGCAGGTTGCCTCCCTGTGTGATCTGTACTTCTGACACTATGTGGTGATTCGCTACCTTCTCCTCTTGCCTTTGTGTTGTTGTTGTCGTTTGAGACAGGGTCTCACTGTGTAGTTCAGGCTGGCCGTGAACTTACTATGTAGCCCAGGCTGGTGTTGAACTTGTGGTGATCCTCCTGCCTCTGCCTCCCAAGTGCTGGGATTAGAGGCGTATGCCACCATGTCTGGCTTGCCCTGTCTTTTTAACAGAATAACTTGTTCAGTTTATAATTCTGTTTTCCGCTACCTAGAAACATTGCTTCTCAGACTGTAGCCAGATTGAAAGACGTTGCCCGTCGGATTTCATCATGTTTGGACTTTGAGCAACACAGCCGGGAGAGGTCTGCCTCATTGGACTTGTTACTACGTTTTCAGCGTTTACTTATCAGTAAACTTTATCCCGGAGAGAGTATTGGTCAGACCACAGATATTTCCAGTAAGTTGTCTACAGCTGAATGTGTCTTGTGCTTTTTTATTGAAGTTTTTTGATTTGCCTATTATGTGTGTTCATATGTGTAGTCCTTATATTAAATACAGCAGTTTTGGAGACTTCATTTTGCATATACTTTATTGATCAAATATTTTTGTACTATGCCTACTTATATTTTTAATTTTATTGGCTTCATATTTAAGTTCTTTAGACATTAGAAATAGATCTCGTGTTCAGTTTACATTCCCACGTGAGTGATGGAACATTAATGACTACCACGACATGAGACCCAAATAGGGACAGACTGCTTGTGAGTGAGATGGCTGCAGGGGGAGGAAGGTCAGATTTCAGTTATAGGTCTGGTCCATTGCTGCTAGACATTTGATTAAGTTTCTACAAGGCCGAGAATTTTTTGCCAGCAGAGCTGGAATCATTCCAAGTTTGCCTGTGGTGGAAAGAGGGTGATGTGTATATATAGTGCACTGCACGCAGCATCCAGTGGATGGTACCTTCCTGTCAGCAGCGCGGGGGAGGCTGGTGTTCCAGAGTGTTGCTTTTTCCTGTAGGGGTAGAAACATTTGCTGCTTCTGTTGATAATTTTATAGTTAAATTTAGAAGTAAAAAGAATAAATTATTTCTTAAAAGGAGTTAGATACTTATTTATGATAGAAACCTCTAGGTTTAAATAGGCAAGTTTATAGTCTAAAAGAGGTGACTACCTTGAAGATAAAGGTTACAGTAATGGGAAGCCATTAAGAATGATGTAGGCAGAAAGTTGAAGATTTTATGAGGCTGAAAAATGTCTAGTTTTGTTCACTGGGAGTAGTTTACAAACTTTAAGAAAAGTGTGTGCTTGTCGAAAATCTCTGTAAATTATGACTTTAGTATTTATAGACTCAAACTTTTAGGTCTATATGGTGCAGGGTATAAAATTCAACATAATCAAATTCATTGCCCCTCACGTTACATAATGTGCAAAAGAGCCAAAGACTGAGTGCGATAGGCTCCTATTGGGTAACATTCTTACAGGCACGGAGCGCGTCCGTGGAAGTGCAGTAGTGGAGCAGTCAAGTGGGTTTGCAGAGTATGTTGTCAGTAGCAGCGGTGGCATTTTCTGAGTCTTCCTTCAGGTCCTGAGCTGATGGGTGTTGGCTCCTTGCTGAAGAAGTACACAGCCCTTCTGTGCACACACATTGGAGACATACTGCCTGTGGCGGCCAGCGTTGCTGCTGTCAGCTGGCGGCACTTTGCTGAAGTGGCCTGTATCGTGGAAGGGGACTTCACAGGTACCTTTCTTGTTTCCTCCTTTGGTCTTCCTGTTTACTTCAGAAGACTGAGAAAAGCTAACATACATCCTTCCCTGATTAAAATGTGTGCCCTTTAGTCTGTACATTTTCTGATCCTCTTGTATTTTTCCTTTTCTTTAACAGTAGTTCTGTTAAGCTGCTTGGTTGTGGAAGCCACGTATTTATGCTTGCGGTCGGTGGTTGGCAGTTGTACGCCGCCATTAGCACTTCAGTAACGGGGGTAGCGGTCACTGTGCTTTCTTTCTTTTTTTTAAATTTTGTTTCAAGACAGGGTCTTGCTATGTAGTTCAGACTGGCCTTGAACTCACTGTGTAGCCCCAGCTGGCCTTGTGCTAGCATTACAGGCATGTACTACCACACCCAAACATTGTTTCATTTTATTCCAACAGTATAAACATTAGTTGTCCCTTTCAAAACCTTAATACATTCCAATATTACCTAGTCTTTTTTAAAAGTTAATTTTGTGAAATTAGTGGTTTTTTTTTTTTTTTTTTTCTTTTGGTGTTTTTGTGGTAGGGTTTCACTATGCACTTCAGGCTGGCCTGAACCCGCTTAGTAGCTAGCCTGAACTCAAATTTTCAGCAATCCTCCTGCCTCAGCCTCTTGAAAGCTGAGATTACAGGGGTGCACTACCATGCCTAGTGAAATTCGTGTTATTTTTGAGTGCTTTTTTTTTTGGGATGGTAAACATATTGGTAAATATTTACTTTTCCAAATAAAAAACTAGTTCATAGTTGTGTTTTAGGCATAGTGTTTTTTTTTTTAAATTTTAAAAATAAAAGAAGAAAACATATTAACAAACAGACATCTATTTACAAAATAGCATAAGAAAAATACAAACCATACAGAATTACAGACAAAGTGATAGGAAATTAACAATGGTTGTCATTTTACGTATTTATATCTTTAAAGTGGTTTCTCAGGAAAACAAATAGAGACATGCAGTAATGATCAAACAAGTAATCATTAACTGTTCCTTTCAGTAAAGCAATAGAAGACAGTGGTACAGCTGTTAGCTAGCCTGTATATACATACACACATGATTTCCTGTTCTTTCCCCTCTCCTTTCCCACACCCCAGTTGCCCATTAGTTTTGAGCATTTTCGTTTCATTTCACAGTGTCTATCATACCTCCTAGTTTTTATTCACTCTTTCAGGTTCTTACACTAGTGAGAATACGTTGCTTACACATGTACATCTGATTTATTTCAACTTACAAGTATGGTCTCTAGTTGTGACCATTTACCTATAAACGCCTCGAGTTTATCTTTCTTTATAGCTAATATTCCATTCTATAAAAGTACCACAATTTTTTATCCAGTCCTCAGTGGATGACGTTTGGGTTGCTTCCATGATTTAGCAATTAGGCACAGTGTTTTTAAAAAATATTTTTGTAACTCAGAGGGGTTCTTTTTGATAACTATATGTCTATTTAAAAAAAAAATAACTTGTAGAAATATGCTATTGGACAAGCGTTTCTTTTTTTTTTGGAATCAAACTCAGGACCTTGCACTTGTCAGGCAGGCGCTTGTGCTCCTGGGCCACGTCCCCGGCAAGTGTGTTCTGTATTTTATGATTTAGAATTTAAATATAAAAGAAGGTTACAAAGTGCTTTTCCAGGATAAACACTTTTAATTAAATGTTAACACTTTTTTTTCATAATTGTAGGTGTTCTCCTTCCAGAACTAGTGGTCTCTATAGTACTTCTGCTCAGTAAAAATCCCGGCCTCATGCAAGAGGCTGGAGCCGTCCCCCTGCTGGGTAGTCTGCTGGAGCACCTAGATCGCTTCAACCACTTGGCTCCTGGAAAGGAGAGGGATGATCACGAAGAGCTGGCTTGGCCTGGCATAATGGGTATAGCATTTAACCTTTGAGGGATTCACTAAGGGAAGTCTTGTCTTTGTCTAACCCATTTTTGTCTTTGTGTTTGATGATCATGAAGACAAAATAATTGGAAGACTGATTATTGTCTTGTGTCTGCTGATGGTTTCCTCCTATAAAAGAAAAGGGAAGATAATCCAAATCATAACAGATTTGGTTAAGTTTAAGGAAGACTTCCATTAGTAATTATTGTTAAACCTGGAAAGTGATTCCTTTAGAATAGTCTGGAAAACCTTTCCTAGGAGGTGTACTCTGATGGTCTGTTACAGTGTATAGACATGGTAGAGCCCAGGAGGCGGCACTGATGTGAGAGAGGAAATCCCTGTGGAACTCAGCTGAGACTTCCTTGTAGACACCATCTACAGCATGTACCAAATTGGAGTGACACTTTGACTTCTCAAAGTTTTGAGGTCTGGCAGTTTTGAATCTTAAGTCACTATTGTCTACATGCTTCTGAGTTCCTGGACTCAAAATTGAAGTTGTGCTTTAGCATTCATTTTATATTGAAAATCCAACTAGAGCTTCAAATAAGAGGTCACAGTTGTCCTGAGGAAAGCAGCCTTAGGATAGCCAAGCACTTTTTTGTTTTTGTTTTATTGACACAGGGTCTCACTGTGTAGTCTGTGCTGGCCTTAAACTTGCTGATAGCTAGATGTCCCTGGAAATTACTTTTCTGGGTCCTTCATCTTGAAGGTGGATGGCATTAAGCACATACATCATTTGCAGATATTTTGTTACTCTTGATAATGTCCTTCACTATACAAAAGTATTTGGTTTTGATAAAGTCTGGCTTACCTAATTTTCCTCTATTATTGCTCTTGGTTTTGATATCATATCTAAGAAATCATTTCCAAATTCAGTACTGTGCCATTTCCCTGTTTTCTCGTAAGAGTTTCATAGTTTCAGCTCTTAGATTTTCATCTTGGTCTAGTTTTTGTGTATAGTCTAAGATAAGGGTCCAACCTCATTTTTCTCTTCCATGTGGCTATTTAGTTTTCCCAGCATCATTTGTATAAAGATTATCCTTCCTCCATTCAATCGTCTCGACTTCTTTGTCAAAGATCGTTTCACAAAATACGTATTTTTGTGTTTTTTATTCACTTTCACTGTTCAGTATGTCTGCCTTACACCATTACCAACACTGTCCTGTAATAGAAGTTTAAGTGTTACAGAAAGATATATTATTTTCCCTTTGTGATTGTGACTTATCTCTTTCACACGGTTTGTTCTTTTCATTTGATCAATTGATTGATTTTTGGTTTCTGTATATACAGAGTCATTTTTTACAGGTCAGAGTTGTAGAAATAATGAGGAAGTGACACTTATACGCAAAGCTGATTTGGAGAACCACAATAAAGATGGAGGCTTCTGGACCGTGATTGATGGGAAAGTGTATGACATAAAGGATTTTCAGACACAGTCCTTAACAGGAAATAGCATTCTAGGTGGGCCATACTTTTTAGTTCACGGTTAAAATCAGTTCAGGTATATGTTATTTTTTGTTTGTTTGTTTTGAGACAGGTCTTGCTATGTAGTTCAGACTGGCCTTAAACTGACAGTGTAGACCAGGCTTGGCTAAAACTCTTGTGATCCTCTTGCCTCAGCCTCTACAGTGCTAGAATTGTAGGTGTGCATGCCACCATGCCCAGCTGCATATTATTTTTAAGCACATAAAGCTAAGATAATGAATGATCCCTTTGCTTCTGTTCTAGCCCCTACGTATTTTCATGTATCTCTGATTTTGGTTTCTGTCTTAATAAATTCAGGCACAGTTAAAGAATTTCTCATCATTATACATTTTTTTCCCAATAAAAATCTTGATTGAAACTGGTTCCAAGTTCTGAGTTGGTCCAGGCAAGCCTGAGAGAAGGTGAGAGATCACTGTACTCTGATAACCTTCGCTTTTGGGGTCAGCTGCCTGACTTCTTCCATGCCACCTGAACTGTAACTGTCTGGACACATTGTTTTTTTTTTTTTTTTTGTCTTTTTGAGACAGGGTCTCGCTCTTCAGTTCAGGCTGACATTGAGCTCACTTTGTAGCTCAGGCTGGTCTTGAATTCACAAGGATCCTCCTGCCTCAGGCTCCTGAGTGCTGGAATTAAAGGTGTGCGTCACCATGCCCGGCATAAATTTTTTTTTTTTTTTTTGCCGTACTGGGGACTGAACTCAGGACCTTGTGCTTGCCAGGCAGGTGCTTATTCAACTGTGTCTGGGCACATCGATGTAATGCTGTGTTTTCACTTTTTATTTTAGCTCAGTTTGCAGGGGAAGACCCAGTGCTTGCTTTAGAAGCGGCTTTGCAGTTTGAAGACACCCGAGAATCCATGCATGCATTCTGTGTTGGCCAGTACTTAGAGGTGAGGCTGTTTACTTGTTAGATGACATGAGGTGTGTCATGGAAGGTCTTCTCTGTGTTTGTGAGAGAAGGTTTTTACTGTAAAGTACTCATCTGGGCCTTCGGAGGGGGGTAGTAAGTGGTAAACATGTACATTTGATAAATCAGATTATATGTTCATGTTAAGATTTAGGATGTACAGGTCTTGAAATTTAAAAAAAATTATCAGTATGCAGAAAATCTATACATGAAAAGAGAGGTTAAATTTTGGTCTTTATAGTTTTACTGTGAGCTTATAGAAACTTAGAGTGGCTTACACACTGAGTATGCAGTTTTGGGGAAGAACTATGTTGAAGCATAATCCTTATGTAAAAATATGTCTTTCATACATTTTCATGAGCATTAGATTCATGTATTCGGATTGACTTTGCGGATACTCAGAGGTAATAAAATTCACTAAATGCCATAGGGTAATAGTTAAGACATTTTATCAAGAGGAAAATCAACTTTGTTTTAAGTTGTCTGGTATGACTGGAAAAGTTTAAGATTATGTAAAACTCTTAGTTTTTTTTTTTTTTTTTTTTAGTTTGTTTTTCTTAGAATTAATTTCGTGGTGTGTGGTTATAGTTAACAAATCTACAACAGTACTTGTCATTTTATATTGTCACTTTTTGTGTATATAATTCATTGTATTTTCTGAAACATTATGTATAATTATTTTGGAAAGTGTTTGGTTCCCTAAGGAATATTGTAGCTATGTCATTATCTCTGCCTTGGTGCTCGTGCTGCATCTTCTCTGTCTGTTCTCTAGGGCCTGTGGGGTTTATGTTGTGCCAGCTGTTCCTTGGGCAGTGGTATGAACTCATTACAGGATGTAGGAACAGAACTCTCACTTGTCCTGATCAGAGCAGTACTGCATCTTAAGTGTGTGGTTTTTTTTGTTAAAACAGTGTTTGTTTTTTTGTATTTTAGTGTTACGTTTTTGATGAACCTTTTCTCAGACTGATGATAAACTTGATTTTCCAGCCTGACCAGGAAGTTGTTACTGTACCAGATCTGGGAAGTCTGTCCTCGCCTCTGGTAGACACAGAGAGGAATCTGGGCCTGCTGCTTGGACTCCATGCCTCCTATTTAGCCGTGAGCACACCACTGTCTCCGGTCGAGATTGAATGTGCCAGTAAGGAAAACTTGTTGTCTGCTGACTGATTAGCATGTTACTTCATTCTGGTTGAGCCACACATGTCCTTAAGAGTAGGAGAGGAAGAAGAATGAGCATGGTTGTTGATGATAAAAATGACTAAATACATAAACAAATACATAATGACAGTGAGACTCAGCTGATTTGACATAGCTCTGAGCGGCTCTCATCTCTCTCATGCTGCTGGGCTGCAGAGGAACCTGCAGTGTGTGGGAATGTCTGTCTGTGGCCTCACACCCTATGAGATGTGCCCGGATGTGTGCTGTCTCCCTGGGTGCCCAGAAGCCATGTGAAGTGTGCTTTGGTGTTCTTTCAATAATGCCTCGTGAGGGCTGTGTTTGTACCAGACTCACGTGAGGCACATTTTGGATGGCAGCCCTTGTAACCATGTTAGTAATGAAGCTTTTCTGTGTCCTGTGAGATGAGTTTAACTTTATTTTATGTACTTTTGCATTTCTCATCGTCTGTGTATCTGCCCGCCCAGCAGGCATCGACTGAACTATCAGTTGCTTGTGTAGGGTGCACAGACAGATAAGACAGGCTACCATCTTGGCTGCTTATGTGGTGATGAACCAGCAGGTGAAGCAGATCAAGATATGGGTGATAAACTGGGCACGGTGGCATACACCTATAATCCCGGCACTTGGGAGGCTGAGGCAGGAGGATTATTACAAGTTTGAGGCTGTCCTGAGCTACAAAGTGAGCTCAGGGCCAGCATGAACTGCATAGCGAAACCCTGCCTCAAAAAAACCAGAAAAAGGGGGTATATAAATGATGAGGTGGGGGCGTCTAGAGATGGCTCTCGGGGAGGACAGCCTGGCAGGGAAGGCAGTGCTGGTACTGGTCCGGGGCATCCTGTGCAGGAACACCAGGTGTGAAGGCTGCTGCCGAGAAGGGTGGGTCTCCGGCTCCTTTCAGGGCATGCTGGAGAAGACCCTGGGTGAGACTGGGCTCCATGTTTGCTTGCCCCCGCTGTGGAGGAGAACCTCAGAAGCAGGCGCTGCACTGTGCCGCTTACTTTCTTCTGTAATATCTTGGAGGAGGATGAGCTTCTCTGAAATGAGGGGGTGGGAGTGGGAGGCTCCAGAGCAGGGAGAAGTGCTGTGGGCCTGATAGGAGGGAGCTACCGCACTGGGGAATCAGAAGCTTGTCTTTGGGAGATCAGCTGCTCCTGTGTTCAGAAGAGAGCCACGAGGACTGGTATCAGATTCATATGTTAGAAAAATTAACATGGGCCATGTTGAGAAACTCCTGAGTGCTCTGCATTAAAATGTTGAACACTGAGTGCTTCCCAGATTTGGTTAGAGTTTGGAGCAATACTTTGGTAACACAAGTCATGAACAGAAATCTTTATTGATGATTACCACAATTATTTTTGTGTGCATTTCCCTTAAGATTCCTGCTTTCCCTGATGGCTGGCATGCTCTTCCTTTTTTGGTGGTACTGGGCATCGAATCTGAGAATTCATATATGCTAGGCAGGTGTTCTGTCACTGGGCCCCACTCCCCACTCAGCCCCAGCACTATGCCCTGGCCTGGGGGTGCTCACCTCCGCCTCAGCCTCCTTACTGGATCACAGGCACGCACCCCACAGCCAGCTTTAGAAGACACCCTGATGTCAGACCTGGCTGATGCTGTGTCTTGTGCTATAGGTAGGTCTGGTTTTAGTCTGTTAGGCTCCATCTCTTAAAAGCTTTCCTTTTTATTTATTTATTTATTTATTTAATTTATTTTTATTTTTTTTGCGGTACTGGGGATCGAACTCAGGACCCTGCGCTTGCTAGGCAAGCGCTTATTCCACTGAGCTATATCCCCAGCCAAAAGCTTTCCTTTTTAAAGATTGTGTGTTTCTTGTTAAAAGCTCTCTTATTCTTATTACTTCATAAACAATCTAGGAATATGCAGCCTACCCGAGGAGGTTCTCTGCAGACACCCTTCAGGCATGTTGTTCCCTTGTCATGTGTGTAGCATCTTGGTGTCATTCTGCCGTGGGTCCTCGTCACAGTGGTGTCTTCTTGCTGTGGGCTCTGTGACCTCTCTGGTGCTCTGTGGACTATATTCTTGTGGTTGAAATTGAGTGCTGTTTCCCTGTGAGAATTGATTTTTGTTATCATGACAAAATTCCTTAGGCTGACTAACTTGTAAAGAAACAAGACTTATTTCACGCACAGTTTTGCAGATGAAAAATCTGAATAACCTGCTATTGGCTGTGTTGCTCTGTGGTCAGTGCCATCACGGCCGAGCACATGAGTCAGACAAGAAGCCAGAGAGAGATTTAGGGTCTGGCTCTGGCTTTTATAATAACTTGCTCTCTCAGGAACTAAGCAGGGTCGTGAGAACTCTGTCAGCTCCTTCTCACTGGGCTCTGCCTCTTAGTACTGCCTTCACCTGTGCACATCACGCTGTGGAGTAAGCTGCCCACACAGGCACCCCTGGGGGCACACGCAGACCACATCTAATCCACTGCACATGGTGTCCAGAACCAGGCAGCTTCGTGCAGAGTACAGGTATCCAGTGAATGTGGGGCTGGAATCGTTGTTCTGAGTCCTGATACTGTGCTTAAAGTATATCAAAAAGTTGAGAAGGCCTGCGTGTGCTCATGTAGGTGAGGGAATTGTAAAACAGCCTGTGTAAATATGCAGCTCTTTCACAGGAGCGATGCTGAATTTCACCTTCTAAATCGGGTACTTAGTCTGCTGTCGTATTTGGGTATTTATTTCTAAAGCACGTGCTCAAGTTTCTCTTTGATGTTCATTTATGCGTTTTCTAGAGTGGCTTCAGTTGTCCGTCTTCTCTGGAGGCCTGCAGACCAGCCAGAGCCACTACAGCTACAACGAGGAGAAAGATGAGGACCACTGCAGCTCTCTTGGGGGCCCCCCTGCCAGCACGTCCCGACTCTGCCCTCACAGGCGGGCCTTAGGTGACCGCTCCCAGGCGTTCCTTCAGGCCATCGCTGACAGTAACATTCCGGACCACAGCGTAAAGGCGAGCTTTCTCCCGTTCCCAAGCTAGTATTCTACTATCTGGGGGCTTTTTGTTTTGGAGGGGGGCACAGGGAATCAAATTTAGGGCCTTGCACTTGCCAGGCAGGCATTAGGCCCCTGAGCTATGTCGCCAGCCTTGTCTTTGGACTTTGACATGGGAATATTGTCATGCTTTGATGACATTGAATATAGCACAGACTTTGATTATGCATGTTTGAAAGTGAGCAGATTATTCTGTTCCATATACCAGTGAGGCTTTAGGAGTATATTGATTATAAGTGAGTTAGAAGCTGCAGTGGTTTAGGATTTGTGAGAATTCCTTGGATAGCTGTGAAGTTATCTCTTGACATTCTGTTGCAGGACTTTCTGTGTCAAATTGAAAGGTACTGTAGGCAGTGCCACTTAACCACACCCATCACCTTTCCTCCTGAGCATCCGGTGGAAGAAGTTGGCCGTTTGCTCTTATGCTGCCTCTTAAAGCATGAAGATTTAGGTATGAAGTTTGATACCCACGTGTTTCAGTGATGCCATGGATCTTTCAGCTGACATGCAATGCATGTTCATTCCTACCTTGCCCTTCTCTTAAATGTTTTTTACAGGTCATGTGGCATTGTCTTTAGTTCACGCAGGTACGCTTGGTATTGAGCAAGTAAAGCACCGAACGTTGCCTAAAGCAGTGGTGGATGTTTGTAGAGTTGTCTACCAAGCAAAATGCTCGCTCATTAAGGTAAATAGATTTTAATTCTTCTGTGGTATGTGGACAGTTTATGTGGACAGTTGCCAGAGTATTTGTTGTTCACTTGTCTTTTCCTATTAACTTTGTAGACTCATCAAGAACAAGGCCGTTCTTATAAGGAGGTCTGTGCTCCCGTCATTGAACGTTTGAGGTTCCTCTTTAATGAACTGAGACCTGCTGTTTGCAGTGATCTCTCTATAATGTCTAAATTTAAGCTGTTAAGTTCTTTGCCCCGTTGGAGGAGGATAGCTCAGAAAATAATTCGAGAACGGAGGAGAAACAGAGGTAAAAGGTTGGGAAACAAAGATTGGGAAACAGTTAAAGTATGTATTTCCTTCCATGTGGTGCAGTCTGTGATTCCAGAGTGCAGCTGTTTGTTGTGCAGTTTAGGGCAGTTCAATGTACTGCTACAATATTTACATGTGGCTGGGAGGCCTGCTTATTTTCTGAGCGATCAGATAATGATACAACTTGATATTGAATATGTTAGGATAAGTTTTGGTTTTGAAAATCTTAAGTATTAACTAATTTTAAATTAATTAAAATCATTGAGATTACTTTTATTAATGAATGATGTTTTCAAACTTAGTTCCTAAGAAGCCAGAATCTACTGATGATGAAGAAAAAATTGGAAATGAAGATAGCGATTTAGAAGAAGCTTGTATTTTGCCTCATAGTCCGATAAATGTAGACAAAAGACCCATCACAATTAAATCTCCCAAGGTAAGGTATCTTTTGTGATTCCGAGATTGGTGGAATAGAAACACGGTACATAGCAAAGGCATCTATGACAATTGTACCTTTGTGCCAAGTATCTGTACGGTAGTGAGTGTGGTAGGTTTTTATTAAAAGTATATCCCCAGTGATGTTTATTGGACTTGATTGATGGTTTTTGGTCAGAGCAGTAGCTGGAGAAGTGTTTGCTTTTATTTTTGGTACTTCATTGCATCATTATGTATTCACTGTTCATTCATTGAATGTATCTTTTGCTCTGTAACTGTATTGGTCCCTGAGATAGTTCCTATTTAGGATAATTTAGCTTGATGTGCCAACTTAATCTGTTCCAAAGGATGTTAATGTAGAGATTGTAAATACACTTACGACCATATTTTGTAGCATGTTTTTAACCATATATTGGTAAATTTAAAATATCCTATCAATTTAAATGGCTAGGCATTATTTAATATTTAAGTAACTATATTAAAATATGTGTTCTTAGGGTAAACTAATGGTACCGATTATTTCTTTTTGTTAGGATAAATGGCAGCCCCTGTTGAGTACAGTTACAGGTGTTCACAAGTACAAGTGGTTGAAACAGAATGTGCAGGGTCTTTATCCACAGTCTGCACTCCACAGTACAATTGCTGAATTTGCCCTTAAAGAAGAGCCAGTGGATGTAGAAAAAATGAGAAAATGCCTATTAAAACAGGTAAAGTCTTATGAGATCATGCTCTGCATTGTGTAACGTACAGAACACTGAACTGTATGCATTGATGTTTTTCAGCTGGAGAGAGCAGAGGTTCGTCTGGAAGGGATAGATACAATTTTAAAACTGGCAGCCAAAAATTTCTTACTTCCATCAGTGCAGTATGCTATGTTTTGTGGATGGCAAAGACTTATTCCTGAGGGAATTGATATAGGGTAAAATTTTATACCATTTTTTCATAATTACGGGTATCTGTGGAACGTAGCATTATTCTATTAAAGTAAGAGGTCTGATAGCTGGGCATGTTGGTGCGCACTTGTGGATCTAGCTACTTGGGAAGCTGAGGTGGGGGAACCACTTGTGCTGAGGAGTTAGAGAACTGCATGGGCATCCTAATATAGTGAGATCTGTCTCAAAAAAGAAAGTCTGGCAGTATCCTAAGTATAACTCTTCATCTTTGTTTGAAAGGGCACCTCTCACTGATTGTTTAAAGGATGTTGATTTGATCCCACCTTTTAATCGGATGCTGCTAGAAGTAACTTTTGGAAAGCTGTGTGCCTGGGCTGTTCAGAATATTCGAAATGTCCTGATGGATGCAAATGCCAAATTTAAAGAGCTTGGTGAGTTAAAAAAAATCCCGATGTTTAAAAGTATTCCAGTGCATCAGCAGTGTTTCATAGTTTGGCCTTAATTACATGTTGTAGAATCTTGGAAATGCCAATTACTGCTTTTGGAAACTTACATGTTATATTGATAATCTAAACTGCTTTTAGCCTTGTCTTACTCTGAACAGAACTTTCTAAAGTTAGCAGAAGACACAGTCTTGAACTACTGTAATATAAAACTTCACATTTTTATATTTTTATGCATATTACTGATACCATAATACTCTAAGGTGTCCTGTATTAACGCCTATTTCCAGGGTGGGATGGTGGTGCATGCCTCTAATCCCAGCACTTTGGGATGCTGAGGCAGGAGGATTTTTGAGCCTAGCCTGGGTGACTTAATGACACAGTCCCTGCCTCAAATAATTTTTAATAAGGCTGGGCATGGAGGTACATACCTATAATCACAGCACTCTGGGAAGGCTGAGGTAGGAGGACCATAAGTTGAAGCCTAGCTTGGGTATCTAAATGAGACCTTTTCTCAAAATTAAAAAAAAGATTGGATGTTGAGGTGCATGCTTGTAATCTCAGCATCCTGGGATGCTGAAGCAGGCGGATTGCAAATTCCAACCCAGCCTGGGCAGTTTAGGTAGCCTGTATCAAAGTAAAACAGGTAGAGGTATAGTTCAGCTCTGGCCTCAACCCCCAGTACTGCAAGCAAACAACTTACTTCCTGGACGATTTGAGCATGTATAGAGTAATGCCAGCATTGGATTTGTGGTATAGAAGTGAAATGTAACTTGCATTGGAAGAGGAAAGAGGTCCCAGAGACAGAGAAGGTAGCTCTGTGTGAAGTTCAAGTGGTGAGACCGTTGGAAACAAGACAGGGCTATCCTACATCCATAGATTATTGAAACCCACTGAAAAGTAGAGGTTAAAAACCAAACAACAACAAAATCCCAAACTCCAGTGCCTTCTGTATCAAGTATATTCTTGTATCCATGAACAAGAAATGTGAAATTGAAGCAGATGCCAATGCTTGTTAGGTATTCAGCCTGTTCCCCTGCAAACAATTACCAATGAGAACTCGTCAGGACCAAGCCTGGGGACCATTCCACAAGCTCGGTTTCTCCTGGTGATGCTCAGCATGCTTACCCTGCAGCATGGTGCAAACAACCTGGACCTTCTGCTCAACTCTGGCACGCTGGCCCTCACGCAGACCACTCTGCGGCTGATTGGTAGGTCGCACTGATTTTGGGTCTTGTATGAAAATGTCACGATTTTGCTTTGATTTCTCTCTTTCCAAAAACAAAAAGGTGTTGATGATAAAATACAGATAACATAAAAGCTACCTTTTAAACTGTTTTTGGTTTACAGTTCAGGGGATTAAGTATATTCATAGTTTTGTGCAGCCATCATCACTGTTTAGTTCTAAAACTGTTTCATCACCCCAAATACAAACTCTGTACCCATTTAACAGTCTCTTTTGATTTCCCTTACCCCTGGTCCCTGTCAGCCACAAATCTGCCTTTTCTGTTTATGGATTTGCATTTTCTGAGAATTTCAATCTAGAGTCATATAATTATCAAGTCACAGGTTGTGCCTTGTGTGTCTGCCTTCACCATATCTTGGTGCTAGATTTTTTTATGGCTGAAAAACATTGTATTGTTGGAAGTACAGTCTTTTGTTTTTCTACTGATGAACACCCGGATTGCTTGTTACCGTTTGGCTGCTAGGAATATTTGTATATAGAAACATGTTTTTTTTTCCAGTTCTTTTGATTACGTACCTAGGAGGAGAATTGCAGGGTGGTCGTGTGATAATACGGAGTACGTTCAGCTTGTTGAGAAATTATCAGACTTCAGCTTAGCACTGTGTCATTTACATTCCCACCAGCTGTGGACAAGGGTTCTGGCTTCTCAACTGTTTTGGGAATGAAGGCCATCTAGGGATACAATTTTTTTTTTTTTTTTTTTTTTTTTTTTTGTCTCTTTCACAGGGTCTCACTATGCAGTTCAGGCTGGCCTTGAGCTCACTTTGTAGCCCAGGCTGGTCTTGAACTTGCAACGATCCTCCTGCCTCGGCCTCCGGAGTGCTGGGATTACAGGTGTGCACCACCACACCTGGCATCTAGTGGTTGAAAGTAGTATCTTGTGGTTTTTAATTTTCATTTCACTCCTGGTGAATGACATTGAAGCTTTTTAGATGTACTTGTCCATTTGCCTGTTTTCCTTCTTTTGCCCATTTTTAAGTTGAGTTATATGTTGTCTTTTTGTTCAGGTATAGAAATACCAGTATATGTGTCATGTATATACCAAACACTGAAAGAAAAATCCTCAAATTCTTTCAAAAATGTCTTGTGTGTTAGACCTTTGAGATCTGTAGACCTTCAGCAGTTGGATGAATTGAAGATACTTCTCCCTGTCCCATGGATTGTATTTTCCTTTGATGCTGATGTTTTTATTTTATTTTATTTTATTTTTTTTTATTTTTTAAAAAATAAAAGTACAAAAACATATTAACAAACAGACACCAATTAGCATAAAAAATAGTACAATCATAACTAATCTATAGACAAGGTGACATGGTCTCAACAGTGGTTATTGCTTTATCCATTGATATCTTCGAAGTGTAAATATATGAACCCATATACAGACATGCAAAATTTGATGTTTTTAGTTTAGAAGTTCAGTTTTTCTTTTTCGTTGGTTAATTGTGCTTTTGGCGTCATATTAAAGAAACCATTACCAAGTCAAAGGTAGCTGAAAATCATCTCTTGCGGTTTATGTCCTCATGTCCTCTCAAATCCTCATGCAGTGATAGGGTGAGCTTCTGTTCTAGATTTCTGATTGATCCATAGTCCAATGCTGGGAGTATCTGTGTGAGTGCTACACCTGCCTTGGGGCATGTAGTTTGCATATGTAAGGGAGGGAAGGAGGCTGCCTGCTGCCCCTGCTCCCTTTTGCTCTTACTGCTTTTGTACCTACCCCTGCCATGAACTGTTGCCCTCTGCCATGTGCCCCTCTGCGTCGGAGCCAGCCGAGTATGAGCTGAACCTCCACATGCTGTGAGCTAAATAAACTTTTCTTTCCTTCGTTTTGGATGTCAAGTGTTTTGTCTCAGAATGAGAGAAAAGTAACCAAGACATCATCCCTCTGTTGCCTTTATGGTTTTAGTTCTTATATTTTACATCTTTGGTCTGTTTTTTTTATTTTTATTTTTTTTTATTTTAGAAACATAAAAGTACAAAAACCTATTGACAGACACCCATTATCATAGAAAATAGTACAATCACAATTAATCTATAGACAAGGTGATATGGTCTCAACAGTTGTTGTTGCTTTATCCATTGATATCTTCGAATTGTAGATGTATGGACCCATAT